>CAKNXH010078716.1:0-39112 GCA_932178445.1 Andricus quercusramuli | reverse complement strand
AATATTAGAAGCAGTATTGAAAAAAACCTTTTTTGCACTTAAAAAATCAAAAAAATCAATAACTTAGAAAATTTACATATCATATTGAAAAAAAATACGTGTCATTTTTTTTCCTTTCTAGAATGAGGAAAAAAAAATTCAAGTGAATCAAAATTTTGATTGTAAATCTGACATGGAATGACCCATATATAACATAATAGATGGAATGCACATAAATTCATCATGATAACAATTTGGAACTGTAATGTGTTACATAAATTTTAAGGCAAAAACCAAGGTAATACCTAATTTCGTTTGTACACAGTGTTATGAAAGCAAATGGCACTTTTAGCCACGATCTACCCTACTTTTATGTTTTATGATATACACAATAATGATTAATTAAGAATTAATTTGATTCAAGAAGCAATTTAAAAATGGAAAAAATGACATTTTTCCTTTACTTTCGATGATGAAAAATTTGTATTACAAATTCAGATTCAAGAAACAATAATAGAATAAAAACCACTTGATTTTCATTTAACACAAAATTTCAAAACTCAGTGTGTCTGATTTTATTTTTTTTGCGTTCACTTCAACCACACAGAGTGAAAAAACTTTTTCATTTTCTCCTAATGATATATGCATACGTTAAATATATTTAAAATTAATAGAAGCTCATGAATTTTGATTAACTTACATTTTTCTATTGTAATTACAAATAATATTCAAATCATTCAAAGTACTTTTTAAATCTTCTCCATAATTCTTGTCTGCTTCAACTTATTACAAGTGAATTCTATCGCCAAAAAAGTATTAAAAACGTATAGGAAATATTACTTGATTCATTTTAAATTTAATGTTGGAATGCTCGAGGTAGAATATTTATTTCCCATACACGTTTATTTTCTATTACTAACAAAATGATATGGAATTATGAAACTATATATCCATTTTTTATATAATTTTGTGAATAAACACACACACACACACACACAGATATATATATATATATATATATATATATATATATATATGAACACGTACAGTAGCCTAAGTTGTACCTTTTGATTTAACGAATTGTTCAACGATACAAAATTCAAAATCTGATATGATTTGCAATGTAGAATTGAAATTAAATCAAATTAACTATTTGAGTTTTTTCTTGAGTTTTGACCTTTTTACTGATTTTTTATTATTTTGATTTTCGCAATGTATTGAGAATGCATTTATCGAATTTTCATACAGTAGACATTATTTTATTTTATATTAACATCTTTTTAAATAATATAATGAAAATGTTTCAACTCATTTCTAAGGAGAATAATAATTTTGCTTACTTGTTTCACATTTTTCTACAATAAGTAACTGTAATTTACTTATTGTATTTCATAATTGGTAAACCTTATGTCAAATTTTCCTAGCATAATGTAAGAAAAGTGAGATAAAATTATTATTTTTCTCGAAAATGATTTTGAGCATTTCCAATGAATAATGTAAATCAATAAGAAACACAAAAATCGGATCAGATTTTTAATTGTTTCTTTTTGGAAAATAGTCAGATATTTTAACGAAAATATTCTTAATGATTATGAATATGGAAAAACTTTGGGAATCAAAATTCAAAATTTGACAATTTTTTTTTAATTTTCGATTTCATGGTCTACTGTTTCATGCTTCATCTGGATGACATTTTTTAACATTTGAAAACGAGAAATAAATTTTTTTTGAATGAAAAACAAAACCAGAAGAAATATTTAATGAAACAAAAAATGCAGGCCTTATTGTGATGTAAAAAATAACGTAGCTTTGACGGCATGAGATAAAAAAATATTTTTCCTTACACAACAAGAATTTTCCGTTTCCGTCCTTTGTTTGTCCGTTTCTCGTTTTCCTTCTGGAAAACGAAATTTCAATTTCCTTGTTTTGAATGCATTTTACACGGACAAATGTATACAAAGTGTGCAAAAATAATTGAAAACATGTAGACACCTATTCAAAAATTGAATGGCTAACAGTATTTTTGTGTGGAACTGCTTACTTAACAACATTCGTTTGAAAATTGGCTTCTGTTATTGTAGGAAAACGCTGCAATTATCACATATGTACAATCCTTATTATTAGTAGCTAATTGTATTTCTCGAATATTTATATACAACTCAATTAAGTTCGTTTATATTAAAATTAAAATTATATCCTAAAATTTGTAATAATTAAAAATTTGTGGATTTTATATGATTCCAAAAATAATTATAATCATATTATTGCATAATATTATTATATAGTTAGGTTATACCCTTCAGGCAAAAACGTTGTGCAACAGTCTTCTGCGCATCAGCTGCTCATATTCGATTGGTCAGTTCAAAGAATGGTACGATGAGAATCTTATGGAGCATGCGCACCATAAATGGAACATAATTCCTACTAGCGAAAAAAAAACACATTGTGAGAGCAAGGATGTTGACAGAGAAACAATTTCAAGCTAAACAGAAAATTTAAAAAAAAATGAACTAAAATTAAATTAAAATCCGATGATTGTAAAAATTCACAATCTGAGTACAACAATAGAACAATATAGCTTGCAAATTTAGTATTAAATGATGAAATATCTACTTCAAGACTATACGACATGTCAAATCCTTTTTTTAGTTTTATTTCTGTTTTCCTCTTCTCTGAATATTATAATTTTCATTCTATAATTTATAAAATAAGGCTTGACAATACTTAAGAAGAAGTTTAAAACACTCAAGCTGGAAAAATGAGCATTTCAAGCGTAGCGAACTAGCCAAATATTTAATAAAATCCACTTAGTAATAACCTAAATGTTTGGAGTTGATTCTGAGCTAATGTCATCCATTTGAATGTCTGAGACAGCAATATGTGCAAAGAGACTGCTATGCAAATCGGTTTTGGCTCTTGTAATTCAAATGGCTTGGTTGTGACTCAGGCGTTCATAAAATTCTGTTCATAATTGGTTCTAATTAGAATTTCTACCCTGGTAAATCATCTGCTCATTCTCTGATAATTGTTAATACTATGATATCTTAGAGTTTCCTGTTATCTTTACATTAAATATTTTTGTTTTCATAATGCTGCTTCTTCCAAACCATTTGAGATATTTCTTTACTTAGAATTACAAGAATGATACTCTAGACTCATGAGAATAGTAAAAACATGCCTTTGTAATTATAAATTGAATTGTAGGGAAATAAAAAATTAAAATAGAAAATTAAAATAGACTGTAGAATAAAAACTCCACTCTGACGACTTTCGATTAAAAGTTCTTTTATTTCGCAAATTGATCGTGGAAAAAATGTGGTTCCAATTACTGATACATTAGCATAGGCAACGAAATCAAAGATAAAAAACAATTTATTTCCAATCACTGAAAACTAATTTTTAAATTAACAAAATAAAAAAGTGACCAGTCGAGATCAGATCAGTAGCACCGTATTTTAAAGAAATTAAATATATTTAATTGAAATAATATTTATTACTTCGCCCTTTTAATGTGCTTGAATCATGAAAAATTGATGTTTTCACGTTTCAATAAGCTGCTGATGGCAGCTGAACTAAATATCAGAAGGTGAGGACATCAACTTTAATTTTCAATACCCTTTGATGAAGCACAGACAATCGCGTTTCCCAGTTGATTTTATTACTTCTCCATACTATCGTATCTATTGTTTGGAATGTGGTAATCTGTCATGCACCATAAGCTTCTAACAAAGTGCTTTCGAATATATAATTATTTTGATGAGACATGTTTTGTTCTGTAGATTAATCAAAATTGAGGAAAAGAGCATTCAAGATATAACTAAAAAAAATAAAATCTCGCCGACAGCAATCTGGTTAAGACTAAAGAAGTGCACAAAGTGCTTTCGCATCAACGACCTTTTGCCTTACCTCGCCGATCGAGGGCAATCCCTTATTTGATTATTAAATTTCATAGGATTTCTTACGTACCAAATAGAATCTTTCGTAACACTCACATTATTACTAATAAATTTTGATCCTGGAAATGTAGCCTGGATTACATAACATCACTCTTATATTCTTCAATTCACTTTGAATCCACTTTTATTAATTTGCAATCGTCTGTATAAAAATCTACTTAATAAATTATTGATTAACTTCGTTTATTTTTTAACTCATTCAAGAATAAAACTTTGTTATTCTTGATACAGGATTTGAAACAAAAGGAACTTTTTGACGGACTACTTTGAAAGTTCTTTCCTATTTCACAAAACTTGATCGATTCTTTTTAAAAACTTAACACACACATATATATTGTTATTACATTGTTTCCAAACGATAGTATTTTTTCTAATACCACTAAAATTTCCACAACTTCTTAGACCACTTTTATTCATCCATGTGAAAAATCACTATCGTAAAAAATGTACATATTTTCATTCGATTCTCAATAATGAGAAGTGTGGTTGATTACTTCACCAAATAATTAGTTCCTCCTAATTCATATATCAAACAAAATTTCCCGGTAGTGTTAATAAATATTGCAAGTAGTTTTCCAAATTTAAAAAACACAACGTTCATGTTGCACGTGTAATTTTTTTATTTTATTTTTGTTCCACGTGGATTTTCACGACAGTTTTTCACAGACGACGTGAAAATTCTCACTCTATTCGATTACGCGGTCCGACGTTTGCAGAAGACGCGCGGGCACTGGCGACCAGGATTTACCCGGACGCGAGCGCGGAATCATACGGGGGTGGTTTTCAGGGTGGTAAATCCTCTCGGCAGAGAAACGGAGTGAGAGAGTAAATTCCGGGTGGAAGAGAGATAGGCCGTTGCGCACGCATCACCCTTTTCCTCCTTCTGACACCCCTTAAACTGGCGAAGATACCATACCGCGAATCCTAGTCGTTTTATCTGGGTTAGTGGAGAGCAGACCTGACCACTGGTCGTTATAAATTGTAAAGAATAGACTACGGCGACTCATGCTGACTTTTTATACACTATGGAAAAAGGAACATCTTTAGAGACCATAAACTTTAAAAGTTATGTGACTTAAAACAGTGCCACCGTGGTGGACATTTAGAAACAGAAAGAAATCTAACTGGGTTTGTTTGAAAGATTAAGAAAGAGAGATTGTACTCTATAATTGTAAATATAATATTGAAAATTGATTGAAGTGAAGTTAGTTAAATTGTTCAACATTGGATCATTCAAAAGGGCGGAACGCCCACCCGAACCTTCACAGTCTCTTCCTCTAACCCTGAGCCACTCATATTCTTCTCCTGGTGGTTGAGGTATTCATTACTGAACTGGCGTTGTAAAAAAATTCGAGATGGAAATTAGTTTATTGATACAAGTGCAATCGCGGTATTAACTACCTTAGGCAACTAAGGAGATTACAGCTTGACGGCGGTCTGACTTCTCTAGCGCACTGTACGGAGTCCAGTCCAGAATAGCAATCGTTCCTATACTCGCAACAGCAAAGAATAATCGGCCAAAAAGAATTTACAATTTACAAGGACACAGACAGGCGGCTGTTGACGGTTCGACATAGATACTTTCCATGTTATGAACTTACATTTATTTATATATTACATATACATGTATCCAATAAGTTTTAAATTATTATTTATAAACACTTAATTGCTGAAACAGAAACAATCGAGTCAGATGAAAAAACGTAGTTGCCAAGAATTGAACTCGGTTTTCCAGGACAGCAATCAGCTTCTCTCTGCAATCTGGTATTCTGGATGCTGAAGTAAGAGGCACTCAGCATCCTTATGGTGTCATGCAAACAAGCTTTGGTTCGGTGCTGCCTGAAGGTTGAGTACAGGGCATCCAGGAATAGTTACTGGACTACTGCAATCACAGTCGAGTTCCCAATAGAATACTATACACTGTACTTCGATTAAGACTTCGTCCTTCCCACAACTGAGACACGATATATAGATTTCTATTAATGATTCTAGAAGTACAGTAATTTATGCTTTCTAATCTTTTTTGAGAAAACGCTCATTTTAAGAGGGAGTTCAGTTCTTTATTGCTGCAAAGGCTGAAACTCTTAAATTGTAGTTGGGAACGTACGAAGTGTATGCAATAACTTTGAAGTATTAAAAGATAAGGTTCTATGCAGGAGAGATAGAAATATTTAACGATCAGTGCGTAGTTTCAAAAACCTCCCCGTGTCTTCTGCATCTATTCCTGAAATTTCGTAATCATCAAACAATGTGTTTACTGAATATGGAACTCTGCAATCTCATTTACGTTCGTGCAATCTTACCCTCTCTATCTCGACTTTCTACACTCCCATATCTTATGCCCCAACTCTACCCAATTTTTCTATATATTAGAGAAATCTCTTTTCCCAACCCCTTCCCACCCCTCTACTCTAAATATACCTAATTCAGCCAAGATTCATCTCCTGATCACCCCAGTATTACACCCTTCCCCACTTTCCTCCTGTGTACCAGGAATTTTCCCTTTATACACTCTAACCCAAACCCTGACCCAGCCTCCTTTATTCTTCCCCAACCTCAATTCCTCATACATTTCTATCACCTTTGATTATTATTACTTATTATACCCTCATCCCTTAATTTCCACCTCCTCTATCTCCTTCTCTTATTCCTGTATATTATAGAAGATGTCGAGGCCCTTTCTCTTTGATAATCCTTCACCAAGGTAAGGTATATTGATAGCAGTTTAATTTTTGTAGTTTAATAGCTTTGCCATTAATAATATAATGAATTTTAAGAGTAGCTTATGATTACATTTTTATATAGAACCCTCTTACATCATCTGACCTCTTCAATCCCTTTCTTCAAATTCCTTCCAAACCTTGCCCAACCATTCTTCTTTTCTTCCCTCCATGTTTACGATTACACTTTTATTTCCGTTATTTCCGATTATTATCTTCCTTAAACTACTAAATCCATTTCCTCTGTGTAGATGTCCCTTCATCCCTCTTGTACATCTTCCAACCATAATTCCTTTATATTATTCAAATCTTCCGAAGTTCTATCACCCTGCGTATCACCAACACAGTGAAGACTCATCTTTTGACCAGCCATGACCGGAATTCCACCTTGACCACCTTGGCCACCCTTATCATCTTTATCGCTGTGTCTAGTCATTCCGAAAAATTGGGAGATTCGGAAAAGGGTATGGACCAGTCGTCCCGAAAATTCGAGAAGACTAGCAAAGGTTATGAAAAATATTGGACTAGTCGCCCCGAATTTTGGGAAAACAAGACACTTCGTACCTTTATTCATTATATTACCACCTCTCCATTTCCAGCCCTATACTGCTTCCTCTAATTTTAGTATGTTTTGAAAGATTTTGACGATCGTCCTCCCTGCACATCCTTCACCAAGCCAAGGTGCGTTCTCTGCTTAGCCCCGCCTTACTCTCGATCCATCCCTTCCATATATGTAATAGTTGTAGTTATATCCAACACTTATAAACTCTGAACACTTTAATCCCTTTCGAGATTCTTCTTTTAACTCTGATTCACATCATTCTCCATCCCAATCTTAGTTTGACCTTTCTTTCCATTCCCTTTCATTATTATTATCATTATTATTATTTATCATAACCCAAACATTCAAATTCCATTCTAGATTCGTATTCCCATGATTATTGTCTATTATGAAGGATCTCTACCTACCACTTCCTCACATCCTTTCCCAAAACAAGGTGCATCCTCAGCCCAGCTCTGCCTTATTCTTCAGCCTCCTCTCATTCTTTCACTCCCCTTACCTCTTTCATCCCTTTCTTAGTCGCCTCCTAGCCTAAAACTCTTTTATTTTTTTCAAACTCAACTATTTCAGTCATTCTTCACCCCTACTCCTCCTCATCCACAATTCAACCTTTATCTACATCAACCCTCTATATCAGTAACCCAGCCAGGACTCATCCCTAGCCCAGCCTCAACTCATAATCTGATCCTCTTACTGTGAATTCCTCACCTTCACACCACCATAACCTTTTCACCTCATCTGTATACTTTCACCCACTATTATCGTTTTTCATTATATCTCCACCTTTCAAAGTCCACCTCTCATACCTCTTTCTCCAATGTATAATAAAATTGAATATATACCATCTCAAAACTTTCTACATTCTTCTTCTAACCCTGACAAACATCACTATCCATTCCATCCTTGATTCCACTCTCATCTCTATCCTCCCTTCTTTATTATTATTTTTATTAAAACATCAAACGTTCATTTCCACCTACTAAACGTCAGTCCTCTTGTACACCTCTTATTGAATATTTCCCTGTAATATGAAAGGTCCCCCCACCCAACAATCTATAGCCACATCATTTATCTATATTAACTTTATTTGTGTTTACTAATTATACCTTATCCTAATTTCTAGCCTTTTAGAAACTTTTTATTCTGATCGTGAAGAAGATAAAAAATTCATTTGGAATTTGAAATATTGCAAAGTAAATAATTTCCAATTTAAAGCGCTTAAAACGCGAGTAGTTTTTATGCATACGAAATTGAACAATTCAAACCATCTAAAGATGAACTTGAGATTCAATTTGAGAAATTGTCACAAGTTGAACAAATAAAAACTCAGGTTATTGAAACGTTCCAAACAGTTGAAGACAAAATTATATAACAAATGAAAACTACCAACTGTGCAACAACTTGGTGCGATTTTCTAGCACAATTTTATAAATAGGCATTTTGTGTGAAATGATCATCCACATTTATATAATTGCAGCTGGATTTTGAAAATATTTTCCTTATTCTATTCTTTAGATTTTTGGATTTCAAATGTATATTATCATTTTCAACAATAACAATTTTATTTCAAATTTATTATTTTTTCTTCATTCATAATGTATCTCTTCAGGGTTCACATGACTTCCATTCCTTACACTTCCTTCTACGTGTTTCATAAAATCTTATCCTTACTATTTACAGTTATTTACAACTATTTACAGAAAATCTTATATCTATATCCTTATTTCTATTTTCGACGATAGCGCAATTTGGGATCGAAAGCGAGTGATACTTACAAATCTTTACGCTTCTAATTTAAGCGACTTCAGTTCCTTTTTTCTCTCACTTCTCTTGTACCTCCATTTTGCTATTTTTTTGCATTCATTCTTTCATTCTTTCCTATTTGCTCCCCTAGCACCATCTAACTCTTTCATCCACTCTTCCCTCCAATCATCCTCCCCTAGAATCTTCACCACATTCTCTTGCAAGCTTCCTTTATCTTCCATTCCTCTCCTACATCCTTCCCATACATGCTCCCATGTTTCCTCTTTCCATTCACAGATTCTGCACTTCCTGTTCTCTTTCTTTTCACAATACATACCTGCCCTTACCTCGTTTCTCAATCTAAATCTTGCTATTCTGGTCCATCTTTTCTCTCCCCATTCCTTTTTCATATACTTTGGTACTCCTCCCTTCTTTGTCATCTTATACCATTTGCTATATTTTGATTCCTCTATCATCGCCCATTTTTCTATTAATTGTCTTTCTCTCTCCCTTTTTTCTGCTCCATAATTAAAATTATCAATGAAGTTTGATGCGAAATAAATTATTGATCTAGGTTTAAATGTCGTATAGATAAGATAATTCACATCGGCTTTTTCAAACTTTATTCGACTGATTCTAAGGATTTTATAGGAATTGTTTATTAACCTTACCTTTGATATTTCTGAAGAATTTTTGTTTCGAAAATATAAAATATTCCTTTAAAAGGATGCGATGTTGATTTTGTAATTCAAAATTCCGAAATAATAAATGTTTCTGAATTTTCTATAATGAAATTTATTATTTTACAATTTCGAATCACAAAATCGACATCACATCCTTTTAAAGGAACATTTTTTATTGTCAAAAATATTTTTTTCTTCAGAAAACCAAACTTGACTGATAATTTTAATGATAAGAAATATTAAGCACGATAGATAGAACTAGATAAATAGAGAGTTATAGATCTAAGTACAAAAATATTTCTAAAAAGCAACACAAAATATAGTTCCAGTGACAATTAATTAACATGGTCCTTTGGTGTCGAAAACGTGACCTCATAATTCATTTCATCGATATTACAAGTCTATTATTCATAAATATGATAGACTCATCGTCTACTTTTCAAACATTTGGGTATTTGCCAGATCATTAAAAGAGTACAGTCTTTGTTGCAGCATTATTTTTAATTTCATATATTGAACCTTTTTCATATTTCATTATCTATCTCTAAAAAAAATATATGAAAAATTAGAATGAGAAAAATTTGACGATGCATATATAAAATATATCCTTTACACGGAACTGAATGAATTACTTTTATGTTGTTTTATAATGAAATATTATCTAAAATATCAACCAGGACAATCGTGATGTATGAATAATAAGGTTATCATCATTCGATGGCATGATAATGAAAGTAAGTCTGGGTTGATGACACTGTGGAAGATGACATTGAGTATAATGCTGGTCTTCCGGGTGCTTAAAAGGAGAGTTCAGATTCGTATAATAATGGCTTCGCTTGTCATCTAGCGAAGATCCGAATATTAATCTCCTTTGTCAGGGATCTTTGGTCAAATTCAGAAATTCAGCTTGTCCCTTGACGTATAGTCCATAGAGTCTTCATTACTGAAATTTATGGGAAATTGGGAGCAGACTTCAGAGATTTGGGAAACAGATTTAATGGAATTTTAGTGCATAAAATAGGAAAATATAGAAAAATCATAATTATGAATTGCTAATTCTCCTTATTTGAAAAATGAGAATTTCAACAAGTTTTTTATAACTCTCGTTCATTGAACTCTAAATGTTGTTTTAGAAATAAGCGTGCTCTTTATACGAAGTGCTTCGGTATGTTTTTTTTCCTGAAAAAGGGGCAATCCATAAATTACGTAACAGTTTTTTGTTTGAGGGGGGGGGGGGGGGCGAACGGTAGTTTGAAAAAATGAAACGATCAGTTTTTATGGGGAAAGTAGAGTAAACTGATACTTCGACATAATATTTTCAACAAATCAACCCTATAGAAACTCATCTATAAAAAATTATTGTATAACGTTAAAGTTCAGTCATAGGCTTTCTGAATTTAGATACATCATGTTACTGGTTGAAATTTTTTTTTTAAAGAATTTTGCTATTTTCTTTGAATTCTCTTTCATGAATTTAACTATTTTTTATTTGAATTGAAATAATTTTTGGAATGAAGTGCCAACTGTAATAAAATCAAAAACGGCCTTTTCATGTGCAGCAATCTGTGCAATAAACGATTTTGACTTTAATATCTGTTCAGTTGAATAAGTATTTTGATTTTCATCATAATTCTGTAGAGAAATATTCATTGAAAAAAAGACTGTTTCAGAATTTTTGGAATTACTAAAACCCACAAATTCATTCAACCTGTATTTATGTGGTTATGGCTTTGCACTATGTACTAAACATATCCTCAGATTTGGTCATTCACTTTTCTACATTTGACGACAGATTAAACAAAAAGTCAACATAGCTGAAATCTTTGGTAGAGAATTTCAATTCTCTAAAGATTTGTTAAAAATTCAAAGACTACCAGTAATTTTTATACAGATTACTTTTCTTGAAATGCAAGATTTGATTCCAGCAGAAATTAGAAGCAAGGGAATAATTCGACAGTTTAATTTGGTATTTTATATTGCGATAAGCTGTTCTCAAAAGAAGAATACTCAGAGAAAAATTGCTTGGTTCAAAGAAATTTTTCTTGATTAAAGAAACATATTCATTAGCTCTTCGTCAAAGGAAATTTACTTCGATTCAAAGAAATGTCTCTTGATGCAAATAAATTTTTCCAACTCAAAAATGTTTTTTCTTTGAGAGAAGAGGTTTATCCAATTCAAAGAAAATATTTTTCCGAATGATTCTAGAATTCCGAATCTTTCTGATATTTCCCATTTTCGACACTGATCATTTTGCAAGAAATGAAATTTGGTGGAAGGAGGGTTCAAGAAGAGATTCCTTAAATTTTCATAGTGCTTTATCAGATTCAATGAATTGAGTCATGGCAGCTAAGGCAAATTCGCGGGGAGTACAAGAATTGAATAATAGCCCTTTCCTGACGCCACGGATTTTCCTGCAATCTTGAAATAAAAAAACATAATAATAATACAATATACTTAAATTATACAGTTTTTACTTTCCCCACTATTTTACAAAGTTATCCATTATACGAGATATCTAAAATATAAGGTCAACAAATTTCTTAAATTGTTTTTTTTTTAATTCAACAATTATCATAAATAGAAAGCTTATAAAAATGAATAACTGCGGAAAATTCTTTGTGGAATGGATATATATTTAATTTTGCTTCCTCATAGAGGAAGTTCTATAATGGTATTGATTCCAAAGAATTTTAATTCATTTAATTAAACTTTTCTCGCTTCAAAAATTTCCAATACAATTGTATACGCGATTGTCTGGATGTTTGTGTTTCTGTGTGTATGAGGGTGCGTGTGAAGATATCACACTTTTTTGTGAACACGATAACTTTTTCAATATAAGTTTTTTGCTTCAAAGGAGGTGACAAGCCTACTAGGAGGTTAAAACTGGAGGGTGAAAAATGGAGGTCAAAAATAAATTTGACTTTTTTTAAAACTAATGGTCCTTTTCAATATTTTTTGTACCAAAAGAAAAGCTCACCTTCACTATTTCTTCGCACCCTAAAATATTGTGAATTTCTATTGCAAATTTTACTGCTGACATTGCATGATGATTATCAATTAATAGAGCGTGAATGATTCAATAATTTTTAATATAATAATAAAAGCCTTCCTTCCCGCTTTCATCAGCTTCAATATTGCAATTAAAATTTCACTTGTTGAATTTTGGGAAATATAATAATAATTTGAAATAGTCATTTCTAAATGATCCTAATTCACTTAAAATAATTGAAATTTTAGATGGTTTGAATATAAACAAATTTTAATGTTACTATTTTTTTTTCAATTAAATTTTAACGTTCCGTAGTAGAAATTTATTTTCCTTCAATATTTTATCAAAGGTTTATTTTCTGAAATTTTTACATTTCGAACGCTGAAAGTTATAGTAAATATATTATTTCATATTGAAATTTTTTTAAAATGAATTTTAATGTTAAATTATAATTTTTCTTTACAATAAAAATTTAAAATTTTACGATTTCAGATGCTTTAAAATATTTAATTCAGTATACAATTTTCAATTTTTGAAATTTTACTCTGAAATAATTCAATTTCGAGATTGTTCAATTCAAAATAAAATTGTACAATTTAGAATGTTTTGAATTAGTAATTATAAAAATATACAATTTTAACTCCTTTCTAATGAAACTATCCAATGCATTGTTCCAAAAATTAAAAAAGCTTTCTCAAATTTAGACATTTGTTTCAGACTGGATTTTGAAATTGTTTATATTTTTAAATTGTTAATTTTAGTGTAGAAAACTCCACAGATGTGTACGCACGCTTCACGCGCGTGCATTTCCTGCTGATTAGGAATAAAAATGAAAATACAATATTTCCATTAGTCAAATTTGAAATTGAATAATTTTGAGTTAGTAATTTCCAATTTGATATGTTTTCCAAATGAACATAATTCAACTTAAACGTCTATATTTTAAAGGATTGAATTTCAAACATTATAATTTTACTTCTTAATATCTTATTATGCATGTTCATTGTTTAGTGCTATTTCATAAAATTTGTATAATTTTGGCGGATTTCAATTTGAAGTGTACAATGTCAAATGTTCCTCATCTACAGATTTTATAATTTTGAAGGTTTCCAATTAAAAATTGTATAATTACACACACTTTCCATTTCAGACACTTCAAACAGAATATTACGTAATTGTTAGGGCTTTCGTTGTAAATTTGACAATTTTTGAGTACTTGAGAATAAAATTATCCTAAAAATTTTAATGTGATAAGGCTTTCTATATAAAATGGTTGTATCATCTTTGACTCTTGCAATTAAAATTATGTGACTTAGAATGCTAAGAATTTGAAGATGATTACATTTAAAATGGATTAAATATTTATATTCAAGTTTTAACCATATTTAAAACTAAAATTATTCTCAGTCATCAAACTTTTTTTCTCAGTCAATCAAAAACTAGTCCATAATGAATAGCAGTTAATGAAACGTCTTTTCCAATTCCCTTAATCGTTTGATCAACCATTTGTTAAAGTAAAATAATCATTATTGCATTTTACAACGAACATAAATGTTAGATGAAAATTGAAAATTGAAATTTGTTTAATAATCCCTGTTGGCGAATTTTCAAAGTATTGAAAGCGTTTTTAATTGAAAATTTTTTAGAAACCTTAGCTAAAAAATTACCGGTCATTAGCTGGTTTTCCAATGTCACAAAAAATATCTGGTAATTTCCCGGATTTCCCGGTTTCCCGGTCCAGGGGCCACCCTGATTATTATACTACTCTGAGTGCTTCGCTTTTCATTTCAGTTTTGAATACATAAATTCTGAATAATTCTTTTTTATCATCTTGAATCTTGACATTTCAGTGACCGAGAAAACCCATTATAAACTGAGGAAAAGAATAAAGAGTCTCAGCCTTCTTTAAACTATCAATTCTGAAACATCAATTGTCATTCTATTATATAAAAAAATAGTAAAACTGGAAGGTGAACGGTCGGAAAGATAGAATAAAGCCAACGTACTTCATTATAGTAGAATTAATATGAATTTACGAAAAAAATCATTTAGTTATATTGGATTTATTCTATTATCAAAATTTTGCAATCATTTTCGAAAAGAAGTCTCAATTAAAGAATTGCCTTTGTCTTCTTACACACGGTATTCATATATACAATACATATATCATTAGGGAATATAAATCGTAAAAGTAAAAGATTTTTATTTCTTCACCAAGAAAGCGGCTCACATTCTATAAATAGTAGGAACACAAGAAAAAAGGCTTACCTATTTTGACACAAAAATGATTGCCTCTTCTTACAGCCTCTCTTTTTACATTTTAAAATTGGTGAAAATATAACCAATTATTTAAATGTTAAACCATAATAAATAGGTGGACCAATGGGGTAAAAATATACCCAGGTATCAAGATTTCTTACGTAAGTCTAACCTTAGCGCCTTAATGCGAAAAGGTGATGTCTGTGAGAACCGTAATGGCAAGCACGAATCGACATATTCCACATTGTGGGAACCGTTCAGGCGTAGCGAACTACGCCTTCGTTGCAAGGTTATTTTGATTCTGATACAGAAACTTGCCCGAATACAAATGATGAAATTTCCCCAGGAATCGGTGGTAAATCACTCAGCATTGTTCAGTTTTTGGCCACATAATCCTCAATTGAATACGTCCGCCTTAAAAATGGTAAATTGATAAACATTCCGGTACACATGTACATTCTTCAACATTCTATTCTATATCCCTACAATTATGATGATAATTTTTTTCAGATATTCTCGGGGTGTACTAGAATTTTTATATTTCTTTCAGAAATCGATTTCCAGATTTTTCCTTTCTAGAATGCATAATAGAGAATAGGACAAAAGAAACTGACACGAAGATAGCTTATACGTGTAACACTTGCGGGAAGAATTTTATCGCGTACGAAGAGAATTCGGAAAATATCTCTTAAAACTTTGGTGCGATTTTACCAATTCAGGAAACAGTTTTAAGAATTATCTTTATCAATTACAAACTAAAAGTTTTCATAAATCTCAAGTTATCTGAAGTACGTGATAAGTTTGGTTCTTCCACGGGCTTTGTAAGTTTTCTAGTTTGGAATAATTTGTTAAGCGAACGAAAAATGAGATAAAAGCTTATATAAGACGCAATGAGCAAGTTATCAATATTTATGAAAATTTTCAATTCTCAATTGCGTAAAATTGAGAGTTATGGCAATCATTATTTTGGGTAATTGTTTACTTTGATGCATGCCTTTCCGAATTTTCGAGTAAACGGTTTGAGACCTTTTGGAAAATCTTCTTTCTAGTCTTTACGTAATATGTCATTGAGGGGAGCCCTGAAAAGTTATATATTTTTCCTACAAAAATTCAAATAAAAAACGAACAAAATAAAAAATCTGTGACAATCAAGTTCATAACTAATTCTTATCTCAGCCAATTGAAACTATAATACCTATATTGATGTATTTTGAGGTGCTGATTACGAATCTAACTTTCAAATGTTCGCAAATGATATTTTGAAAATCAGTTCGAAAAAATAGTTTAAAAATTGCTAAAAATGGCACTTATTTTTTTCCGAGCTGGAAAGGGGGTATGGCGAAACATAACTTCCTTTTTTCAGTTCGAAAAATTACCATTCTAAATTATATAAAACTTTACAAATATTCATAGTTTTAATAATTGAATACAATTTATTCAACATGATGGAATTTAGTTTTAGTTATGGCTGTCTCTAGTTGTCCCGAAGGATTTTAAGTTTTGGAAAAGAGGATGGACTGTCATCCCCAAAATTCGGGACGTCTAGCCAATTTTATGGAAAAAACTTTACTACTCATCCATAAATGCGGGATTATTCTTCATAAGCTTGACTAGTCGTCCCGAATCTTCGGGATGACTAGTCCATCCCTTTTTCCAATTCCTCCAGTTTTTCGGACGTCACAGCCATAAAAAAAAATTATACAAAACATTTTTAAAAATTATTTGTGTACTTTGAACTAGAAATCAAATGCTGGAAAAGAAGTAGATTATGACAAAACTTATCCCTACTTGTTTCCTGTTTAAAAAATTATTAATATTTTATATAAACGAAATTGTGGTAAACATTGCTAACATATTGATGAAATCAAATTTACTGACAATATTATAATTTTAATGTTAATAATAGCTAATTTTACGTCTTACTATTCTTATATTTCACAATAATCGACGTTTGAAAATTAAACATAATCAAGAGTTATCAAAACTTATTAAAATAAATAAAATTTATCAATATTAAATAAAAATGAAATCTTTGATAGATCTACATGTTTTTAAATAAACTTCTGGAATTTTTCGAAACTGTATTTGAAAAAAAAATGGTTAGATATTTTTTTTCAGGTAAATACAAATTTTGTTGTAAGGAATTGATGAAAGTAATTGTGATTCCTTTAAACACTCAAAACTTTGAAAAAATTAGTTATTGACAAAATATTTTGTGTATATTCAAAAAAAATATAATATGTTTGTCTTCCCCAACTGCTATTTTACTTCTGGTATAGAAAAAAGGTTTTTTTTAGAAGGCTTCAAACCATTTAGTCCAAAAATAAAAAAATTTATCAATGAAATTTCATTATAATTATTGAAAACCTTAAACTTTTATTTCATCCAATTTAAAATTATTCCATGTTGAAAAATCTGAATGTGATGTTGTGTCACATTTTTTGCAATTAAAAAATAAATTTTCTAGCTTCTGGAAATCGAAAATTTAATTTAAGAGTCTACATTTTCGGAAGTCCCCCCCAACCCTCCAATTGTTGGCACACTTTTCTGATTTCATAGAAAATACATTTTTTTGGCATGTTTTGCTCTAATTAATTCAACTCTGCCATCATCTTTACATGTAGTGCATATATTGATTATTCAGTGCAACTAAATATGTATTCAAAATATAATAAATTCTCTTCGGTTTTTGACATGCCAATATTAGAGCTTAGGTGCCAAGAATTGGTGCTCTTACCCCACTTCACTATAAATTCAAGAAAAAAGACCAGCTCCAAAGTAACAGAAATAAAGTTAGTAATTAGTGGAAAATTAGATAAAAAATTACAGAGTTAAGAAATATTAATTATTACTATTTTACCACAAAATTTACTACAGGAACAAGGTTTTAAATGACATATTGTAATGAGTTCTTGACAACACCAGTTAAGATTATCAAAAACTCTTCTTAGATTTTTTTTAATATTCAATTTTCAGTGTGCAGGATCTGACTCAATTTCAAGTTAAGATAATCACTGTGGTTTCAACTCACGGTAAGAGCAAATTTAGCATTTGAAATTCAATCGTTGAGATACACATTCGCGATTCACTGTCGTTTCTTCTCTACTTTGTTTTTGAATTTGTCACAATCTCATCGCTTTGACTGATGATCTGCAGGTTCACTGTTGTACGGTATCATCCGTTCATTTCCACTTGGAAAAAACAGCAAGGATTTCCATCGTGTTAGGCGAAGTCGAGGCTAAAAGGTAGTGAAAGTATTCCTGTGGAGCATGACGGGAGTAATGACACTCATACACTAGCCGCTTCATCGATACATGCAGGGCCGCTTTCGTATAGCGATTTATGCAGAAACACCATTTCTAATTTAATTTCATACCAATTTATGTTCCTTACATTTCCATAATCAAATTTTTCAACTAGCGTTCGATCCACGCAAAGTAAATCTGAAGATATCAATTTGATCTGCAACAATTTTGCCGTCAAACTATGCGAGATGCGAGAAAATTGAATCAACGAAAATTGTGCACTCAATAAAGATCTAAAAATTTGTTATCAATCACTTCTTTATAGGACACGTAGTTTTTGTTTTATTCTTAGAAAACATAAAAAAACTAAATAAAATTTTTGGACAAACGACACAAGCTTCGAGAAAAAATAAACCAAAAGTTATTCACCCAAAAAATATCTACGAATTTGTTATAAACTCTTGCTATGAAAACATATCAAAAATTAAAAAATTAACCTCTTGGAGAAAGGTCACAAGCTACAATAACATTTTATTTAACAAAATTCTACAAACTTGCTTCAAACCACCTTACGCTACGATGTGTATTTTCAGTTTAACTCGTAAAAAATAACTTAAATAAATAAATTTCATTTATGGAAAAACGACACGATTTGCAATAAAAGTTTCGATAAAAATTTGCAAATAATAAAGTAACCATGAAAAATAAAATTTGTACTTAATTTTGTAATATCTGAATAAGTAGTTCCGGACCGAGGTACATAAATAAATATTATATACATTTTAAATAATAGAGTTGAACATAATGTAGAGAAGTTCGCGTTTCCGACAAAATCGAGTGCGAAACACGAGATACGTGATGAAAATGTGTCCGTTAAAGCGGAAGGAGTTTTAACAAAAGAGAATTCACAATCACTAAAGTACAGTTGTCGATGCTTTGACCTTTATTTTTAAAAAGCCTCGGCACAAATGTGAGGAAGATAAGAAAATAAGAAAAATATAGTGATCGAATTTCCTGACTTAGAGAAAACAAAAAAGCTCTCCCTGTGATTGTAAAACTCTCACAAACGCAAAGAAAGTCGAATGTCTTACAATTGTTGTGTAAATTATTCAAATCTATTGAATATGAAAGCATCAAAGAACCAAAAAAATATTCTCAACAACGAATTTGGAAAATTGATATTCTAAAGATGTATGAAATGGATGTTTTCATAAAAACCGTTCCTTTGCGCGAGCAATCGAAGTTGCCGAACGATTAAATAATTTTTTAATTTTAACATCGATATTGTCTGAAGTCTGAAACCAATGGTTTCTCAATTTACAAAAACAAATTTTCCATAAACGTGAGAAAAATAAATATTTATATAATAAGCCTTGAAGTTTTCTTAAATAAAAGTACAATTATTTATTTTATTTATGTTTGGTTAATGAGTGAAGTAATCTGCTGTTATCAATAGACAACTTACATAATTTGTTTCCTCGCACATAATAATTATGATTGGTTTTAATTATACTCACATATTGTATATCAAATATAGAAACTTGTTTATAATATACTCTAGGAATAATAACTTATAATAAAAGAATATATTATCAAAATTTTAGTTAATGTTTAATGTCTGGTTAAAATATTCTGAAAACTTTTTCGCAAATTCTTATTTATATGTAAATGATGTTTTCTCTTGTTATGAAAAATATAAAACGATCACAGAAATGGTTTGGTGCTTCCGATCCTGGGAACACAGACTCATATACTGACTCGCCGGCGCAATTGCAATTGCAACGACGTGCGATTCTTGAATAAGGTTGCATAGAAAAGCTATGCATGTGTGAGGGCAGACAAATCCACGCAAATATTGGAACCTATGAAATCGTTAAGACAGCCGTTGAACTTTTCAAATATTCGTGTCTAATTAAAGATCTACGAGGGATTATGTAATTTGAAACAAGAGCAATTCAAAGGTCTCACAACAAAAGGTTCCAAATAATGGAAAACAAAAATCAGAGTAAAGTAAAAAAATTTCCTCTAAATATTTAAACTGTTTTTTAGGCGAATCAGTATTTCTCTATTTTCTCTTTTCCGTCTTCGCTCATTTTATGACTAGTTTATAAACATTTCAATTTGAAAACTCTGAATTGATAATAATAAGCAGTTTCTGTGTTTTGTTTTAAAGAGTCATATTTCATAGAATTTATTTCTGCGGGTTTTTTAATTTTTCTATCATAATTTTCATAGAGAAATCAGAGACAGAAAAAATACTGAGTGATCAAACCCCGTGAATAAGAAATTACAGAAAGGGGAAATATTCGAAATGAAAAATTCCCGACATTAGAAAATTGCTAAGAATTGCCAACATTACCAAATATCCGACATTGTACGTTTGCCGACTTTTAATAGTGTTGCACGTTATATAATGTAGACAATTTTATTTCGAGAATATCTAAATTCAGTGATATTATAAACTGGCGAAAATTTTAATGTAGTAGAATTTTATAATTCAGAAATTCTAAATTGTCGAAAATATTATCATTTTGGAAATTTACTATTTCGAATATTTTCATTTTTTTAATTATTAATTTTTTTGAATTTTTGAGTCTTCCCAAGAATAACATAATGTAATAAAATAGATTTATTTGTGCTTTTTCATTTATAAATTTACGCAATCTTAACAATTTTGTTTCCAAAACATTATATTCATTTCGAAAAATATGTTGAGTTGAATAGGTCTAATTTTTGATGCTGCTACTTCAGTATAAAAATGAAAACTTTTTTGTAATTTAATAATCCATTCTCAAAATTATAATCTCCTATTTTTGGATACGCTCTTTATTTCATTCTGAAACTGAAATATGATAGAATAATAAAAACTTGATAATAGAATCATTTCTTAAAAAAGTATATATTATAATATAATATAGTTATTTCTCATTGTAAATAATACATGACAAACATTCAGAAATAATAATCATTGTTTTTAAACTGAAATAAAAAAAAAAAATTTGGATGCCTAAAAACAAAAACCATTCTTTAAAATATTTTCTGTGAATTATATAGCCAATAGTTCGTCATTTATTTGAAAAAAGTTGATTGCTGCTAAGTTAGTAATGAAAATTCTTGAAAATATTGTCTCATTTGTACTGACTAAAATCATTTCGGCAATTTCCTAAATTGTTCTGGTTTGTTTCTGAACTTTACTTTCTTTCGATAACAAACATTTTAGAATTGTTTATGATGTTCGAATTTTTTCCAGAATCACATATTTCAGAGCGTTCGGAAGTTTCTGAAAGAAACACTTATTTTGGTAGTTATTCCACATAAACTTTATGTTTTTTTTGCACGTACAAATTTAAGTCATCCTACAATAAAAATTGAAATGATTTTAAATGCTTACAGTTCCACACTTCAACATAAAGAAATGTAATAAGTAGAAAATCATGTTGAATGTTTCCAAGAGTGCAAGATACCAAATTATGGAAGTTTTATAGGTTTTTTCTTAAACAGGTTTGTCAGTAAAGTTGTTAAATCAAGAAAACACTTTTTTAACAAAAAACATGTATCTTGCTTTTAAATTATTTGTATTTCAATAAAATATTATAAAAGTAATAATTTCAACTAAATGTTTTGATCAACGATCTTTAAATTTCTTGGCTGGTACATGTGTTTGTTAAAAGTGAATAGCTTCCGTTTTTGATACAGAAACTTTTTCGTACATAAATTTTCTAGAAAATCTTCATCACTGTAGCGCTGACAGGAAAAGTATAATGTTTCGCAAATTGATGTTTTCAAATAACAACTAAAAATTAGCCTTATGTTGTTAATTTCGATGAAAAGGCAAGCTGAAACTCAAATTATTCCTTTGATTTTTTGAAGTCACAATTATCCCTTTTATAAATAATATATATGCAAGAGTTTAATATCACTTATATTTTGCCAATACTGAGTCTCGAGGCTCTAAAATAAATATTTGGTGTCAATTCTTTGAAAAGATCTTGCAAAAAATATCAGAATTTTGAAGTATTGTTCAATTATGAATAAGTACCGAAATAAGGGATATTTTTTAATGTTCTAGAACTTATTTTACACGTAGAGATCAATTTAAATAAAATATCCGGGACTTATCAACAACACGTTATTCTTTTTCTCCGAATTCCTTCAGTCTGAAGGGGAACAGAAAGTTCGTAAAAATTTCGAGTAAAATCATTTCTAAAAGAAATATACCAAATAATATAAGGACCTATACATGTTTCTCACATTCACAATGGTTTAAATACTTTTCGCGAGTATACCATTGCTTGGAATTTTCACGACTTTCTTTATTCCAAGCTCAGGTTTTTGCAGCAACCAGGGAAACTTAATAATATTTACTTGAAGCATTTCGGACATCCACATAAAACTTGAAAATTTTTATTTTGGGGTTACTGGGCGTAGAACATTGTCATCTTTCACATTATTTTCTCAAAACCAAACTGACATTCTGGATTATAAAATATCTTGCGAGCGTTATGTAAAAAAACCTCTATAGACCCCCTTCCCCCGTTCAAAGGTATAACACAATTTTTGAAAGGACCCTAAAAGGAATATTTGATCAGCCTAGAAATTTTAGTATCTAATCTGAAGAGTTCATCTAAAGCCTTTTCATAATTGACCATAATCATAAATTTTGATTGGTCATGACCAGGAATTAGAACTTCATCAAATTATAAATGAAAAATGACCAATGAACCGATAAGCCAGTCTAGTTACAGGAACTCGTTTTATGTATATCAATACCCAAGTATCTGGATATGGATTAGATATATACGACACAGATTCACATAAGCCTTACGTGCATTAATACACGTTTCAAAGTATCGCGAAATCAAGTTGCTGAAATAAAATTCTAACGCGGTAAACCAGCTGGACCTTGTAATATTTTTCTGGACAGAGGCGCTCAACTTCCTTGAGGGAAATCTACAATTACCTATTACAAATCGGGGGAGTTCAAAAACTATGTCACGCTATTTCGGAAATTTTCTTCAAACAGAAAAAACAAATACGAAACTCATCCCATCCTTCAAGTTTTTTCACCTATTACATTCTGAAATTTGAAATAGAAAACCTACAAAATTAAGAAATTTCAGAGCAACTATTTCATAATTCAAACCAATGAAGCAAAAAACTTGATTATACTATCTTATAAGTGAATTCCATGAACCCATTGAAAATAATCAGATTAAATTTAAATCAGAGAAATTTGAAAATACATCAATGGAATTTTACCGTTCAAAATAGAAGGATTTTTTGATTTGCATTTCAAATCAAATCCAATTTAATAAAAAATCAAGTCATATTTATTTCATTAGATTTGGTTTTCGCAACATTAAATGTAATTGAAAAACATATAATTTTTTAAGGTTTACAAAAAATGAAATTCGTATTTTCATATTTTTTTCCAAATATTAATAGGGGCCACCCACTCCATGAAGTTTCTTACAAGAATATTTTGGGGAAAGAACAAATTCTTGTGAATTTCGTCTGAAGCATGAAAAAGTACAATAAGGTAACAGCCATGCTTTCATGATTATGAAATCCCCCTGATGGAATCCCAAAAACTACACAGTGCAAGTCTGCAAGTGAAAAAATAGATCAACAAATTTTATGTATTTCCGGATCAATTTTTATTTTTTAAACAATTTTTGTTTATTTCAACAATTTCGTTTCCATAGAGTATAGCGAGTGGAAGGTATTTTACCAATACTATGATATATTTACTGAACTGATAAAGTCTATTTTTTCATTTGAATTGTTTGTTTATTGTTTGAACAATATATTTTTCTCAAATCCAACTTTTCATCAGAAAAAGTTAGAAAATCATACTTGCTTCCTAGTGTTTGAACAAGTATCAATATTTGAGACTTCATATCACTTTTTCGAGATATTAAATATTGTTTAAACAACTTTTATTGGTTTAAACCATTTTCATTTTGTAATATCGCGAATTGACGGTATTTTCTTAATATCCTGGCCTGATTTATCAATGTGAAGAGTGCATTTTTTTACCTTACTTATATATTCATTGTGTAAACTATTTATAATTATGTTAATGCAACATTTGACGGAAAAAATGTATAGAAATGTTGACACTTTTTTTTGAACTTTTCAATGAATTTTTGACATTTAATTTCAATTTTAATATATATTAATATTTTTGCGTGAACATCTATGAACAAAATAAGAAAAAATTAATAATTAAGGGCAGTGTTCCAAAAAATTCTTATTGCACTTGCATTAGGTAGTTTTTGGGGCACCATATATGGAAGGGATGAGGGAGGTTGTACTGAAAAATAAATAATGGATACGCATTCGTTTTCATCAGATTAAAAAAGTGTAGTTCATAATTTATTGTCCAACTTTATGTTTTGGACGGAATTTACAAAAATGTGTTTTCCCCATGTTATTCTCATGGAGAAATTCAGGAAGTGCCGTCAAAGAAATTCAAGACTTTTGTTTTTATGGACCACCCTAGTAACCATACAAAATAGTGGCTTATGGTTTTGCACCTACAATAGGGTCCTCTATAGCACTACAATTAACCGCAGTCTTCTGTCGTAAATCGCCAGTAGGAAAAAATGTTGCTTTATAATTGCATTTAAAGTCGCAACACTTTGGTTAAAACGTTAAAAACTAGTAAAGTTACACGTACGGTATTTCAAAGAATGAGATACGACATAGAAGGAAGCTCACCTTGAAGCATTGCTACAAATACGGTTATGTGTACTAAAACGTAACCGAAGAAAGGAAGTCACTCACGTTGGAAAGTTACGATTACACCATTGGGACAAAATCCCAGAGATGATGCAAGGTGTTAATTACTTTTCAAAGAAGACTTGTAATTAAAACTATTTGACAAAAAGGGGCTTACAGTCTAAATTTAAATCAGTCAATGGAAGGTCAATCATTTCTACTGACACATCAGTCGTTTTAACAGATGATTCAGTCAATAGTGCTCCACGAATCAAATAGTAAAATCATTTCCAAATAAAAATTCCTAATCGAATTCCTGCATTTGAATAGATGATTTGGATTAATAATTAGTTCCTGAATTATTTAGTGAAACCTACTGAATACGCCGTTCCAAATAACTTTTGTTCAGGTTAAAAGTTGAACTGCTGTGTCATAATTTTGTTGGTTTACGATTTTTTATTTTAGCTAAAAATTCTTCTGGTTGTTTATAAATTGAACCATTTCAATTAGTTTTTTGTTAAAAATTAATTTTGTTGATTAAAAATTGAGCTATTACATTTTTTGTTGGAAATTGTTCTTTTTTAGATAAACATTCAACTATTTGGTTGAAGATTTAACTGTTTCATTGATAATTCATATTTCTTTGTTCAAAATTCAACTACTCGCTTTGAAGTTAAACTACTTTATTAGAAATTCCATGTTTTTGTTTGTCAATAATTCGTCATTTTAGTTGAAAACTTATTTCTGTAGTAGATATTTTAATTGTTTTGTTGAAAATTTGTTGTTTTTTTTCGGTTGAAAATTAATTTTTCTAACTGAAAATTTATCCATTCCATTTTTTGTTTAAAATTGATCTTTTTCAGTCGAAAATTCGTCTCTAATTGTAGCAAAAAAATTTTTTTTCAATTGAAACATGAAATATTTTTTCATTAAGAACTTTTTTTCATTGAAAGTTTCACTACTTGGTTGTATTTATTTGTTACAAATTCTTTTCTTAAGGTGAAAATTCGTTATTTCACTTGACAATTCATCTCTCCGGTCAAAAAATTTGATAGAAAAAAATATTTGTTACTTTTTTTGTGCTGGAAAATGATCATTGTTAATAAGGAATTAAACTATTCCTTTTATGGTTGATATTTGGTTGTTTTTAGTAAAATATTTCACAAATTGATTGAAGATTCATCTTCTATTACGTCAAAAGTTTGTCTTTTATAATAGAAAGTCAATCGTTTTCGCGGAAAATTCTTCTTTTTTTTTAATTTAACAAGGGTAGGTTGAAACTTGAACTACTTTGTCAGAAATTCATTCTTTCTGTTAATAATTCATTATTTCAGTTATAACTTTATATGTTTGGTTAAAAATGTAACTATTATGTTCAAAAATCATTCTAAAAAATTTTTTCAGTTCGAAATTCAACTTTTTTTGGTTGAAAATTAATATTCTTCATAGAAAATTAATATTTTTTGGTTGCAAATTAAACTACTTCGTTGCAAGTTAAACTAATTTGTCAAAAATGCATTTTTGGTTTAGAGAGTAGTCATTTGAGCTTGAAGTTCTTCTCATTATTTAAAATTTTAATTATTTTGTTGAAAATAAGTATGTTTTATCTTGATAATAATTTTTTTTCATCGAAAATGTAATTATTTCATTTTTGGTTGAAAATTGACCTTTTCTAGAAAAAAATTCAACAGATTGGATCATTTACAATTACTGATCTCACCAGTGTGTCAAATTCACTGAATTAAAAAATCAGTGTTTACTGAATTGCCAGTCCTGAAATCTACAATATATGAATCAGTCAAAATTTACTGATTCAAATTCAGAGTATGAGTAATGTTTTGGTCAAAATAAAACTAAATAGACAAAAAGGGCCTACTACATGTCCTTTACTGAATTCTGGAAGAAAAAATATATTTTAAATCTCTAATTAATTTTAAAGTTGATCAAAAAGTACGATCATTGTTGAAAAGGGATCGAAATATTTCTGAAATGTCCGTTGTAAAATAATTTTATAAAATGAACAATACATTAATCAAACAGCCTTCGGTAAAGAAGAATACAAGATGAACTATGAATTGTATCTCATTGTCGAAAACGATCTAAGTATCATAAAAAGGAACATCAATTTTTAATAAGATCCCCTTTCCTCTGTAGGACACTGGCTCCCAGTGGAATCGCGGTAAATCACATATTTGATGTGGTCTCAGGAAAGTCTCAGGACGTCTAACATTTTCTTTTTCTCGAAATTAATATTTGACTAGTCAGGCCTTCATTTGATAAATAGCTTCATTTTTATTATATACACGAACTTAAATCTAGAGTGCTGCCAGCTTAAATTTGAACTAAAATCTTTCACTGCACTAATTTTCTTGAAACCTGTTTGTGACAAAAAATTCAGTTTTCTTATAAAAGAGTTTTGTACGGATGATTTCTGTTAGTAAAAGTTTTAGGAAAGATTTTTTCGTCGCTGAGAAGCTGATTTAAAAAGTTTTGTTTCAAAACATGCCACTTTTAGTGGAAAAAGATTTTTCCAGCACAGGCGCGAATATTAACTTTGCGCGACACAGAAACATGACTTTATAATGTTATGTGCCTTACTACAGAGCAAATGTATTTTTCCTTTTGATATTATTCATGTGAATGAAACCCCTTTTTCCTTGCTCCTCGTTAGAAAAATTCTATTTTCCATGATTCGGCATCTTAAAAACTTTTTCCATTGGAACAAATAAAGAACACATAAGATAATTATGTTTTTTATAATTTTTTATTTACTTTTTTTTATTCTTTGTATCAATACTCGCGGTCTTTTTGATCTTTTTGCATTAAACCTTTCGGAAGTAATACAAATCTTATCTATCTTTATCTTATCTTATCTATCTTATCTTATCTACCTATCTTATCTATCTTATCTTTATCTATCTTAGAAACTGGACACAGCAGATTAAGAAACGATGAAATATGTATAATTTTTGGGACTTCAGTCGACTTGTAGTGGCCTACAATATTATAACAATTTGTTTAAAAATTTCTAGATAAATTTACTACATGAAGCTTTAGTCACATCTATCAGGAAATCTGTATTCAGTTGTTATTTCTAGAAATATTTAACTTCTTATGTCCAGAACTCTATTTCTCAGCAGCTCAGGCGATCTGGTGTGGGACCACGAGTTAGCGAAAAAGATAGCGATGAGAGCAGTGTCTGTTAAATGTGCCAGTTATTTATTTTTCTGTATGGAATATGGCATTAAAAATTGTCACAGATGTTCAACCATGGCAAGTAACACTACGTGAAATCACTAATACATATGTCATAATTGATTTATAAAGAGGAAATAGTATATTGTGTGACAAGGGTCGAAATTTTTCATCATATCGAAAATCGGAAATTCGACTTGAGATGCCTGTGGAGCGGGTCGTCAATCGAATTTTCTTCCCAAGGGCAGAAAATCCGAAAATCAACCCGAGCCACAGGTATCGAAAGTCGAATTTTCGATTGAGGTATAATGAAATAGTACATTATGTAACAAGGGGCGAAAAAAACAGATTTTTCCCGCGGGAACATAACACTTTGTTCGCGGCTCGAATTCTGATGACCAAAGAAATAAAAAAATGTCAATTTTATTTTCACCCCGCAAATTATACTTTCGCACCGCTAATTTCACTTTCGCCTCGCTAAATTTACTTCCGCCCCGCTAATTTTACGTTCGCCCCGCTGAATTTACTTTCGCCACGCTAAATTTACTTTCGCCACGCTAATTTTACTTTCGCCCCGCAAATTTTACTTTCGCCCCGCTGATTTTACTTTCACCCCGCTAAATTTACTTTCGCCCCGCAAATTCAACTTTTGCCCCGCAATTGCAGTTTACGGGAAATATATGCTACTTTCGCCCCTATTTTCAGGTGCGAAAGGTGGCCATTTCGGTCGAGTGTGGAATAAAATCTTTTTTTGTTGGTGTGGGCTTTGTTTTGGATTCTTGAGGATGACTTATGAAATCCTTATGGGCCATCTAGTGAAGAGTTTATTATCAGTGTTTGTTCTTCCGAAAAATTCCTCCAATGTGAGTTGATAAAGCCAAATTATCATTGTAAACTATTCAACATTACATAAATATATTTTCTGCAATCATTATAATTACGTATGCTAATTACAAAATTAAAAATATTTATCTAACATCTCTTCGCATACGTAAAACCTATAACTTCATCAGCCAACATTTTTAGAACTTTTATGTCATAATTGCATATTTCATATTTAGGAGGTCCATATAATAATTGATGAAGCTTATGGAGGTTGTTCTACTAGATGGCTGTCTTCGATAAAATGTCCTAATGGGTGTTGAAGCGGAAGTTTTGTATAAAGGTAAGTTTAGATCACTGATTTTTATTTATTCACATGGCAATTATCTTCTGGTAAGTAGTAGAGTTTCTTCAAAATTCTTCAACCTTTTGAACTTTCCGTTCAAAAAGAATCATCTAACAGTTCTTCTACTTATACATAGTGCAAGTCAATAGTTTAACTTTAATAATTTTATAATTATTAAATATAACAAATCTCTATGAACTGAGGGGAATCATAAAAGTTTGTGAAAAATTCATTTTGAAATTGGTTGATAAATTGGTTAAAATTGAGTGCAGACTGCAGAGAACGTTTAAATTATTATTCACTTGTCCTTAGGAGTCGCTTTCTTTATTTCCAGAGACTTTTAGAAATTTTATCTTCATCCATATTGCTGTATTTGGAAAAATTACCTTAATTGTGTTAAAGTGGATCCTTTTTCCATAAAAATAAGTATGATCCAATATTTGTATTTTCATAATTGAATCATTGAAAGTTAACAACAATTATCCACGATTATAGAGCATCTTAAAAGCTTATTAAAATTTTCTTATTAGATTTTTGTTCAAATTTTCAATCCCTGAAATTCCTATCATAGGAACAACTTGAAGGGTTTTACAATATTAAATATCGTCGCCTAATGTATTTTTTATGATAAAACATATTCTTAAAGTGATCCAACTTACTTGCACTTATTGCAAGTCAGTGGTTTTACTTTAGTACTATAATTATCATAAAATAATAACAAATCTCTATAAATTCAAGGCATGTAAGAAGTTTTACAAATTTTTCAAAATGAATTCGTTGTTGAAATTGTTAATTCTTGAAATTCCTATCATAGGAGAAGCTTGCCTAGCATAGAGAATATTGCAAAATTGTAGAGGGTTTTCACGTTTCGAAATTTTTGTTAATAATTTACGATTCTCTCAAAAATAATTTAGAAATTCGTTCACAATTTGCACAAAATATGAGATTTTATTATATGAAAAATTATTTCTAAAATTAATTTTTGCAGTAAAGAACTTTCTTGAAGTTTTACAGGTTTTACGACGCCTTCAATCCATCTAAATTGTTTAGTATTTTCAATCATCAAATATTATGAATATAATAATATTCAAGCCCGTTGTTTAATAATTGAGAAATACAAATAAATCTTGAAAAATTGAGGCATCATAAAAGTGTATTGAAATTTTTCAGAAAAATGTTATGCTAAAATCGTAGATGAAGCATTCGTTTATTTATTGGTTTTATGTTTTCAAAGTTCTTCATCCTAAGTATCAAATCTTTTGTAATTTCTTGTTTTAAATTTGAGGCAAACACTTTTGTATAACGATAAATATAGTTCAAAATATTGTTAAATTATTAATCCTTGAAATCATGGCGATAGAAAAATTGTTCTAGAATAGAGAATAGTACAACATTTTAAAGCTATTCAACGTTTATAAATTTTCCTGATGTAAATGAAGTTTGAAAAATTTGCATTTTGATTCCCTCGATTCAAGATCAAGGCCACTGCAAGTCATGACCAAAACCGTTCCTATATCGGTAGTTGAGGGTAAGTGCACATACGTGCAAATAGTATTTTGCTGAATTATTAAGATATTTTTTCCTACCTTCTTACTTTCTGCTTTCGGGTAAAACTTGTTGCAAAAAAATTCGCACAATTCCAAAAATGTGTGAATATTAAAAAAAGTTTTTTTAAATAAGTATTCAACATGTTTGTTTTGATTTTAGTAATATTATTAAGAAAATTATTGTTGAAGAATTGTTTAATAAATGTGTGATAAGTACAAGAATTATTTGAAATTTTCGACATTTTTGCACCAAGTTTGATCCGAAGGTTGAATCAAGGGAAAAATTATACAAATATCTCAATAATTCACCAAAATATAGAAACTTACATTCGAAATGAGATGAGGTTTTTAATTATTTCCAGAGTTATTAATATTTTTCGAAAACTTCGAAACCTTTATCTTTGTATAAAATGGTAATTTGCCTTCAACTTGAGCTTCCTGGACTCCAAATTTTATGAATTCTTGTGCTGTTATCAGGAAGTAAATTATATTATAATTGGAAAAATTAAGGTACTGAGTAAAACACCTAACAATCTTCGCCAGTAGTGCAGCAAAAGGAGAAAAAAATGAAAACTTGACAAGATGTTTTTTCTATTTTTTTCTTATTGATAATTATCTCGCCAAAATTTCAGTCTTCACCCTTCTAATAAATTTAAAAAAATTCTAATCTGTTCAATCTAAAGGGAATTAAATTCAGAAATCTTTTAGAAAATACCATGATAAAATGCATTTTCCTGAAAAAGTAATTACTTCTCAGCATTAAGGTATCAAAGTAGCGTACTTTCTTTGTTTAGTGATGCTTTTTCACGTTCCATTCTCAATGGCTGCGCTCTGATCATACAAAAGCACGGAAAGCATAGTCTTACGATCGAAGTAATCGTAGGATCCCTTTACGATTGTGAAAACTAAAGTCGTAAGCTTACGATTGTAAAGTTACAGGCCCATGAAAAGTTCTTAAGTTCGATTTTAGTGGTACCGTGTTTATTACAAATACACTAATACTGTTAATTTACTTCACGGTTCGCATAATCTTCCGGATTTATAATGAAAATATTTTGAAATATTTTCGATTCATGATTCTTTTATTTTAACTTTTTTTACTTCTGAAATTTGGCTGATTTAAATGTAAATATCAGTTTGAAAATTCTGCTGGAATATTATGATATTATAATGGGCACTTCGTCCAAATTATCCAGGCAACAAATCTTCCAATTCGATAGCTTATTGAAATTATATTTTGAATAACACGAAAGAATATGTCGCAGGGAAAAATTTTGTTTACGTCTCATGGTAATCAAAGAATAAATAAATGAAATTCAGATTGCAGTGCTTGAAATGTTGATTTCTTAGCTAATCACTTTCCAAGTCCCAGAAAAAGTTTAATCAGTAATCCAGTAAAAGAATCTCTTTTATCTATCTGCTTTTTTTCTTTTCCGAAAAGAATGCATCCCTGTTTGTATAGAAAACAAAGTCTCGAGTCCGTGAAGTTTACTTTGAACATTGGAAATTTGAGAATTTCTGTTATTTACGTGTAGAACTGCAAAACGTACAGTGTGCATGATCATGTTAAAATAAGTACAATCATATAAAATCTAGCGGAATGATTCTTCAAATGAAAATCCAGAGACTGTTTCTGTAAAGCATTTTTTCATTTTCAAAACCCTATTTGATTCGCGGTAGAGAATCACAAAGAAGTATAAAAATCCTATCATCACAAATATGTTTTCTTTGACAGGACTTGTGTGAAGATCAATCAACAACGGGGATGGTATAGTCGTCCCAAAGTTTCCGGAAGACTAGCTAAACTTATGAAAAATATTACATTATATAATATAATGATTAGTTCAATCCACAGAAAATTATTTATATTTATCTTAATCAAAAATATTTAGTATATATCAAACGTTTTTGAGCTAGCTTCAAGAAATATCATTACATTTGATATAAATTTACGGTATTTTAAGGGACTTTATAATACTTTAATGAAGTTTCAAAGAAATTATTCACAAAAAATGAAAGATAACGAATAATTTCAATGACTAGAATGGATTTCATATATTTTAAGGTATTTTCAAGGATTTTGAAAAATAAAAAATATTTGGAAAAATTCAAAAGCTTTTGTGGTATTTGAACAAAATATCGATAGAAATAAATGTTTTCACAATTTTTTAAATGACTGCTACCGACTTAGTCATTCAAGATTTGACAATTATTCTGAAAAATGTTAAGGTTATTTTATGTAACTTTTAGCTTGTTAGCAATTCTAGAGAAATACATAACCAATATTAAATAATATTGGAGATATGTGCTAGCAATTTTAAAAAATGGTGAAAAATTCAGTTCTTCATTCATATTTATATATAACAATTTTTTTCAAAGTAACTTGAATTTTCAAGAAAAAAGTTCATTTTTTACCATGATGATTGTTCTACCATGAAAGATAACACAAGGAATGTCAACCTCAAAAAAAGACTTTTCTATCATAAAAGATGAATTTTTATCCCAAAAGGACGACTTTTAAACAAAACAGTGGAATTTTCAACAACGAAAATTTCTTCATCAAAATAGTGGAATTTTCAATAAAATAATTAAACTTCTAATAAAAAAGTTGAACCCTTAACTAAATGGCTCAATTTTCAATATACAAAAAAAAATTTCCAACCTAGGCGATTACTTTTCTACTAAAGCGCGAATTTTCAATAGAATATATCAATTTCAATCAAAAATAGGATGATTAAACTTATAGTTCACACAATTACTCAATGAAAATTAATTTTCCACCAGTTAAATTCAATAAAAAAAGATGAATTTCTAACAAAATATTTTTGGATTTTTAACCAAATACGTGAACTTTCAGCAAAGAGGATTAATTTGCTATCCAAAAAGACGAATTTTCAATAAAACAGGAAAGTTTCTAATCGGAAAAGTCCAACGCTTTGAATACGGTTGTGTTTCTCATTAGAAAGAGATGCAGTTTCAGAAAAAAAAAGAGTTTTCAACCAAATAGTTGAACTTGTCACTAAAAAGGACAACGTTTTACCCAAAAATGGAATCGTTAAATTCTCAGGTGAAAGTTGAATTTACCCAAAAAAGACCAAATTTTCAACAAAGTAGTTGAGTCCTCAACCAAAAATACCAATTTTGATATGATTATATTTTATACAGATCCATATTTTAATTAAAGCTTAAAAAAATTATTCATAAAATTAAGAGATTTCGAATAATTTCAAAGATTTAAAGAGATATTCAATATATCAAGGTATTTCAAAAGATTTTAGGAAATTAAAACTTATTCAAAGAATTTTAAAGGTTTTGAAAGCTTTTCAAATATTTTTATTATTTCCGAGGATTTTAAAGAATTTAAAAGTTCTTGTGCTACTGAAAAAAATACAGATGAAAAAACGTTTTTTCACAATTTTTTAAATTACTGCTACCCAAAAATAATTCAAGATTTGTCAATTGTTCTTAAAAATGTTGTGGTTGTTTCAAGTCACTTTAAGCTTGCCGAAAAATTAAGAAAAATACATAACCAATAATAAAAAAGTTTTGTATAAGTTTCAATTTTCGAGGAATGTATAGTTTCTTTGTTGCATTTTCCATATTGTTTTTATCTTCTTTGTTTTCATTTCAATAGCTCCTAATTATTTGGTAATTTGTGCGTCTTAGGTAGTAAGTAACTAGATTGTATTCAATAATATATGGCGGAAAAGATATGGAAAAATTACGCAATATACGTGGGACGGGGGGGGGGGGGGTACGAAACACTTGCCCTTGGGAAAAATCCAATTTACAGAAAAGTGTACTTCTATTTCTCTGAGAATTTGATAACTTCAAAATTACTCAATAGCCATAGCCACGAATAGTCCAGTTGTTCAGTAGAATTGTTATTTGAATTTGTAATTATATTCCGTATTCTTATCGACCTTTCAAATCACTTCAGGCGTGTAGGTATAACTTATGTCCGATAATTGCAAAATGCTGCACATTCCGCATATGCACTTACATCTTTTTTCATCGCCCATCGAAACATGCACACGTACAGAAAATAAAAATGAAGATGAGAAAAGGTGGTCAATACTAGAAAAATAGCTTCAATTACTTCCCAGACACTATTTTTGGACGTGAAATGGTCTAATAACAAAATAAAGGAAATCACTTACTCCCTAGATTTGAATTAGAAGTTTCAGTAAAAAATGTTCTCGAACCCAAACAAATATTTTCTTGGGTATTGTATATCAAAATTTGGTTCACATGAAGAAATTTTCGTAGATTCAAAAAAATATTTATATTGAGCCAAATATTCCATCCATCAAAAGATTTGCATAGAAGAACCAAAAAATTCGAGCGGATCAACCAAATATTTTGTTTTACATATAATAACCATAGTCCATGATCAAAGCAACAAAAATGTGGATGAATCAACCAAATTGAAGATTTAAATAAAATTTTCAATCTAAATGATCTTATAAATGAATGTGATGAGAGAAATATTGTATTTACTTCATAATTATATGATCAGTGATAAGAGTAGAAAACAGCAGACACGAACCAGGGCGTAAAATTTTGCCTAGTGCGATACACTTTGTATAGTCTGGATTTAAGTATATTTAATGTGCAGTCCGAAATCAAAAAGTATGTATTGGGAAATGAATTTTATTTTCTGAGAAAAATGTCCGATTTTTTCACTAAAGCTTCAAAAGTATTAAATTTTAGTTTCAATGTTTATTCAAACTATCACTCTTTAGTCTATAAATAATTAAAATTTATATTTCTTCATCGCACGCATCACAATCATTCCCCGATTCCCCTCTTTCTTTCTTTTTCTCATTTGTCCAGTAATAGAAACCACAAGAATATACAACTATTTTTTCTTGAAAGTTGATTCTTTTTACTTAAAAATAATACTATTATATTTTTGGTTGAAAATTCCTTTTTTGATGTGTGAATTCATTTGTTTTTTGTTAGCAAATCTTTTCTTTGTTGGTTAAAAGTTTTATTATTTTTTATTAGAAAGAAGCAACTATTCTGTTGAATGTTAACCTTTTCAGGTTGAGCATCCAGCTGCTTAGTTGAAAATTCTTCTTTTTTTAAATCCAACCGTTTTTTAATTTCATGTTACAAAATTTGTTGGTTGACATAACAATTATTACCATTTTTCGTTGAGAATTCAACTTTTTTTATTGAAAACTCAACTACCTGGTTGAAATTTGAACCAGCGCGAGCCGGAGACAAGTCGAAAAAGTGTCTCTCCCCCTTGGCACATAATATACTATTTGGGTTTAAGATTCATCATTATAGTTGAAAAATCAACTATTTGGTTGAAAATTCAACTGATTTATTGAAAATTCTTTTTTTGGGATGGAACATAATTTTTTGAACTGAAAAGTCAACTAATCCATTTTTGGTTAAGAATTCATCTTTTTGCTTGAAAATTGAACTATTTGGCTAGAAATGAACCTTTTTTGATAAAAATTGATATTTTTTTATTGAAAATTTGACCTTTTTGTATAAAATCCTTCCTTTTTCTGAAAAATTTAACTATTTGGTTAAAATACTTTTTCCTTCTTGACTGGAAAAATTTGCCTTGTTTTTTGTTTTAAATGTCAATTGTTACATTTTCTGTGGAAATTTCATTTTTTTATCAAAAACTCAGCTACCTTGTTGAAAGTTGAACTTTTTTGTGAAGACAGAATTTTTTGATTGAAGATTCATAATTGTAGTCAAAAATTTATATATTTTTTTTGAAGATGTAACTAATTTGTTGAAGATCTGTTGTTTTTTTTTGTTTCAAAATTAATTTCGCAAACCGAAAATATAACAATTACATTTTTCATCGAGAATTTAACTATTTTGTTAAAAGTTCAACTTCTTTGTTTGATTCGAAATGTTTATTATGTAAAATTAAATTTATTCATCTAAAATATCAAATATTACATTTTTTGTTTTCAAATTTATCTTTTTGGCTTGAAAATTCAACTACTTGTTTAAAAAAAAACGTTTTCGTTAAAAATTCACATAATCAATGAGGTTGACATTTTTTTACTTTTGTGACAAAGTTTCCTTTGTTTTTTTTTTTGGTTGTCATATCAACAATTGCATTTTCCGCTGAGAATTTCTTTTTTTTAATAAAGAGCCTTTCTCTTTTTTCTGTTTTGAAAAAAGGATATGAGAGTTGTCGGTATAGTGATCCAAAATGTAGAAAAAAACGTTTAACGTTTCGCCATTCGACGACGAGTTTTGCTTGTTGGAAACTCAATTACCTGGTTGAAATTTTAACTACTTTGTTAAAGCTTAATTTTTTGATTTAGAGATTTTTTGTTTCAGTTAAATATTTATCTCTTCAGATGAAGATTTAACTAATTTGCTAAATTTTTTTCTAGTAGAAAATTAATCTCTTTATTGAAAATTCACGTATTTTGTTGAAAATGCAGTATTTTTTCTTGAAATGTTAGAAACTAAAGCATTTGCAATCGAATTGATTATATTGCCTACATTGATTCTATTTATAGAAATTGATTCCCATATTTTAGTGAATAATCTCCTTATTCCGACTTTTAATTGTAATTGGGGTGGGTGGAGCGGGAGTAGCTAAACAAAAATGTTTTGTCCACGATTTGAATCTTTTGAGGCCCTCACATAAAAAATATAACGTTCATTACGATTTTGAATTTGAGCGAGACTGTATTTTACTATTTCAATCAATAAAATGAAAAAAACTGATTTATTATTATAATTTTAAGTACTGATTTGATCAGTTGAACTTCCACTAATTCAGATTTAGATAGTACAGTGAGTCAATTCTTACGAATTGATATATATGATGCTTGACGAGGTGTTACATAAAGTATAATTCAGGGCAGAAAAGGAAAACGTTTTTCTATATAAAACGTTTTACTTTCTCTCTCTTTCCATTCTTTTTCGCTTCTTGACTGGCCTATTTCCCTCTTTACATAATCACGTATAAGAAATTTTTACGTCATGCTTCAGCTGCAATAAAACAGTAAATTGATTGATTGAGGACTGATTGATTATACGCTATTTTTCTCTTTTTGAAAAACACTAGTATCTAAGGAGTATCATTTACATTTTAATCAATATGCTTTTTTTTCATGCGACAAACGCAATTCTATGAAAAGTTTTAGTTGCGTAAAATCTGCGTATGTTCTAATCGTTGGTTGGCTGTTGATAGCAAGAGATATTAAAATTAATCGGTGTTACACGAACCTGGTGTGACGCCGTGTGCAAATTATAATCGCGATAATCGCAAGTGTTTGTTACGAAGTCGCAAGACGATTATCTGTGCAGCTTGTATATATACATACACATGGAAAATTGCATTTTATTCTCTCCGTAGGCAGGTTTCTCGTTAAAGAATCTACTGACTTTATATACCTGTATATACGCTTGGGCGGAGCACAGGGATTCTTACGCAACGAATTTCTCGAAGCATTATTATGTTATCATGCTAAACTGGCGGCTAGTTCGCTCGCGGTTCGGTTTCGCCGTTTCGTTTTTCTTCGAGAGATTTACGCGCATGTAAATGCTGTTCTCCATGCTTCATTAGTCACTGACACGATTCTGCCACCTTCAATTTTAAAGACGCCAGTGCTGGGTGACCAGAAGCTCAGTGTGGCCAAAAGCATTTTTTGTGTGCTAGAATTATCTAACAATGATTTCCAGTAGGTTAGAGTAAACCAAAAATGGGTTATAATGTTTTAAACAAATTAATTAACAGAAGCCAGTTTCTCATAATTCGCAACGATTGGTTGTTTCAAGTTCATAGTTTTCATATGAAATATAACAGAAAATTATGCCTAATTGCGATTAGCTAAGAACAGCTGCTGTTTAACAATTATTCAAACAATTGTTTTCGAACAAATACACAGTTTTCGCATTGTTTAATGAAAAGGCTCATATTTTGCAGTGTCAATCAAATGTGTCTTGCCAATGAATTCTTGATGTCATTTTTTCAAATTAACAACAAATAATAATTTTTTATATAATATTTATAAATAAATTTACAGTTTGGCTTTTCCCGGATAAATATTTTTTTAATTGGATATCAAATTATCTATTTATTGAGTACCGTATCTTGACGATAACCGAAAATTTGAAATGTTCATTCCATAAAATATCTTGAGTATTCTTGAAAAGTTGAACTACTTGTGGTCCTAATGACTGTATGATAAAATGTTATGACTAAAATGATTTGCAGTTAAAAAAACACATTTTCAACCAGTGAGATTAATTTCCAATCCTACATGAATTCTAAACAAAATTGCTGTATTTTAAAACCAAGAAAAAAACAGATTATCTACAAAACAGTTGCATTTTCAAACCGAA
>CAKNXH010078715.1:0-39146 GCA_932178445.1 Andricus quercusramuli | reverse complement strand
AATATTAGAAGCAGTATTGAAAAAAACCTTTTTTGCACTTAAAAAATCAAAAAAATCAATAACTTAGAAAATTTACATATCATATTGAAAAAAAATACGTGTCATTTTTTTTCCTTTCTAGAATGAGGAAAAAAAAATTCAAGTGAATCAAAATTTTGATTGTAAATCTGACATGGAATGACCCATATATAACATAATAGATGGAATGCACATAAATTCATCATGATAACAATTTGGAACTGTAATGTGTTACATAAATTTTAAGGCAAAAACCAAGGTAATACCTAATTTCGTTTGTACACAGTGTTATGAAAGCAAATGGCACTTTTAGCCACGATCTACCCTACTTTTATGTTTTATGATATACACAATAATGATTAATTAAGAATTAATTTGATTCAAGAAGCAATTTAAAAATGGAAAAAATGACATTTTTCCTTTACTTTCGATGATGAAAAATTTGTATTACAAATTCAGATTCAAGAAACAATAATAGAATAAAAACCACTTGATTTTCATTTAACACAAAATTTCAAAACTCAGTGTGTCTGATTTTATTTTTTTTGCGTTCACTTCAACCACACAGAGTGAAAAAACTTTTTCATTTTCTCCTAATGATATATGCATACGTTAAATATATTTAAAATTAATAGAAGCTCATGAATTTTGATTAACTTACATTTTTCTATTGTAATTACAAATAATATTCAAATCATTCAAAGTACTTTTTAAATCTTCTCCATAATTCTTGTCTGCTTCAACTTATTACAAGTGAATTCTATCGCCAAAAAAGTATTAAAAACGTATAGGAAATATTACTTGATTCATTTTAAATTTAATGTTGGAATGCTCGAGGTAGAATATTTATTTCCCATACACGTTTATTTTCTATTACTAACAAAATGATATGGAATTATGAAACTATATATCCATTTTTTATATAATTTTGTGAATAAACACACACACACACACACACAGATATATATATATATATATATATATATATATATATATATGAACACGTACAGTAGCCTAAGTTGTACCTTTTGATTTAACGAATTGTTCAACGATACAAAATTCAAAATCTGATATGATTTGCAATGTAGAATTGAAATTAAATCAAATTAACTATTTGAGTTTTTTCTTGAGTTTTGACCTTTTTACTGATTTTTTATTATTTTGATTTTCGCAATGTATTGAGAATGCATTTATCGAATTTTCATACAGTAGACATTATTTTATTTTATATTAACATCTTTTTAAATAATATAATGAAAATGTTTCAACTCATTTCTAAGGAGAATAATAATTTTGCTTACTTGTTTCACATTTTTCTACAATAAGTAACTGTAATTTACTTATTGTATTTCATAATTGGTAAACCTTATGTCAAATTTTCCTAGCATAATGTAAGAAAAGTGAGATAAAATTATTATTTTTCTCGAAAATGATTTTGAGCATTTCCAATGAATAATGTAAATCAATAAGAAACACAAAAATCGGATCAGATTTTTAATTGTTTCTTTTTGGAAAATAGTCAGATATTTTAACGAAAATATTCTTAATGATTATGAATATGGAAAAACTTTGGGAATCAAAATTCAAAATTTGACAATTTTTTTTTAATTTTCGATTTCATGGTCTACTGTTTCATGCTTCATCTGGATGACATTTTTTAACATTTGAAAACGAGAAATAAATTTTTTTTGAATGAAAAACAAAACCAGAAGAAATATTTAATGAAACAAAAAATGCAGGCCTTATTGTGATGTAAAAAATAACGTAGCTTTGACGGCATGAGATAAAAAAATATTTTTCCTTACACAACAAGAATTTTCCGTTTCCGTCCTTTGTTTGTCCGTTTCTCGTTTTCCTTCTGGAAAACGAAATTTCAATTTCCTTGTTTTGAATGCATTTTACACGGACAAATGTATACAAAGTGTGCAAAAATAATTGAAAACATGTAGACACCTATTCAAAAATTGAATGGCTAACAGTATTTTTGTGTGGAACTGCTTACTTAACAACATTCGTTTGAAAATTGGCTTCTGTTATTGTAGGAAAACGCTGCAATTATCACATATGTACAATCCTTATTATTAGTAGCTAATTGTATTTCTCGAATATTTATATACAACTCAATTAAGTTCGTTTATATTAAAATTAAAATTATATCCTAAAATTTGTAATAATTAAAAATTTGTGGATTTTATATGATTCCAAAAATAATTATAATCATATTATTGCATAATATTATTATATAGTTAGGTTATACCCTTCAGGCAAAAACGTTGTGCAACAGTCTTCTGCGCATCAGCTGCTCATATTCGATTGGTCAGTTCAAAGAATGGTACGATGAGAATCTTATGGAGCATGCGCACCATAAATGGAACATAATTCCTACTAGCGAAAAAAAAACACATTGTGAGAGCAAGGATGTTGACAGAGAAACAATTTCAAGCTAAACAGAAAATTTAAAAAAAAATGAACTAAAATTAAATTAAAATCCGATGATTGTAAAAATTCACAATCTGAGTACAACAATAGAACAATATAGCTTGCAAATTTAGTATTAAATGATGAAATATCTACTTCAAGACTATACGACATGTCAAATCCTTTTTTTAGTTTTATTTCTGTTTTCCTCTTCTCTGAATATTATAATTTTCATTCTATAATTTATAAAATAAGGCTTGACAATACTTAAGAAGAAGTTTAAAACACTCAAGCTGGAAAAATGAGCATTTCAAGCGTAGCGAACTAGCCAAATATTTAATAAAATCCACTTAGTAATAACCTAAATGTTTGGAGTTGATTCTGAGCTAATGTCATCCATTTGAATGTCTGAGACAGCAATATGTGCAAAGAGACTGCTATGCAAATCGGTTTTGGCTCTTGTAATTCAAATGGCTTGGTTGTGACTCAGGCGTTCATAAAATTCTGTTCATAATTGGTTCTAATTAGAATTTCTACCCTGGTAAATCATCTGCTCATTCTCTGATAATTGTTAATACTATGATATCTTAGAGTTTCCTGTTATCTTTACATTAAATATTTTTGTTTTCATAATGCTGCTTCTTCCAAACCATTTGAGATATTTCTTTACTTAGAATTACAAGAATGATACTCTAGACTCATGAGAATAGTAAAAACATGCCTTTGTAATTATAAATTGAATTGTAGGGAAATAAAAAATTAAAATAGAAAATTAAAATAGACTGTAGAATAAAAACTCCACTCTGACGACTTTCGATTAAAAGTTCTTTTATTTCGCAAATTGATCGTGGAAAAAATGTGGTTCCAATTACTGATACATTAGCATAGGCAACGAAATCAAAGATAAAAAACAATTTATTTCCAATCACTGAAAACTAATTTTTAAATTAACAAAATAAAAAAGTGACCAGTCGAGATCAGATCAGTAGCACCGTATTTTAAAGAAATTAAATATATTTAATTGAAATAATATTTATTACTTCGCCCTTTTAATGTGCTTGAATCATGAAAAATTGATGTTTTCACGTTTCAATAAGCTGCTGATGGCAGCTGAACTAAATATCAGAAGGTGAGGACATCAACTTTAATTTTCAATACCCTTTGATGAAGCACAGACAATCGCGTTTCCCAGTTGATTTTATTACTTCTCCATACTATCGTATCTATTGTTTGGAATGTGGTAATCTGTCATGCACCATAAGCTTCTAACAAAGTGCTTTCGAATATATAATTATTTTGATGAGACATGTTTTGTTCTGTAGATTAATCAAAATTGAGGAAAAGAGCATTCAAGATATAACTAAAAAAAATAAAATCTCGCCGACAGCAATCTGGTTAAGACTAAAGAAGTGCACAAAGTGCTTTCGCATCAACGACCTTTTGCCTTACCTCGCCGATCGAGGGCAATCCCTTATTTGATTATTAAATTTCATAGGATTTCTTACGTACCAAATAGAATCTTTCGTAACACTCACATTATTACTAATAAATTTTGATCCTGGAAATGTAGCCTGGATTACATAACATCACTCTTATATTCTTCAATTCACTTTGAATCCACTTTTATTAATTTGCAATCGTCTGTATAAAAATCTACTTAATAAATTATTGATTAACTTCGTTTATTTTTTAACTCATTCAAGAATAAAACTTTGTTATTCTTGATACAGGATTTGAAACAAAAGGAACTTTTTGACGGACTACTTTGAAAGTTCTTTCCTATTTCACAAAACTTGATCGATTCTTTTTAAAAACTTAACACACACATATATATTGTTATTACATTGTTTCCAAACGATAGTATTTTTTCTAATACCACTAAAATTTCCACAACTTCTTAGACCACTTTTATTCATCCATGTGAAAAATCACTATCGTAAAAAATGTACATATTTTCATTCGATTCTCAATAATGAGAAGTGTGGTTGATTACTTCACCAAATAATTAGTTCCTCCTAATTCATATATCAAACAAAATTTCCCGGTAGTGTTAATAAATATTGCAAGTAGTTTTCCAAATTTAAAAAACACAACGTTCATGTTGCACGTGTAATTTTTTTATTTTATTTTTGTTCCACGTGGATTTTCACGACAGTTTTTCACAGACGACGTGAAAATTCTCACTCTATTCGATTACGCGGTCCGACGTTTGCAGAAGACGCGCGGGCACTGGCGACCAGGATTTACCCGGACGCGAGCGCGGAATCATACGGGGGTGGTTTTCAGGGTGGTAAATCCTCTCGGCAGAGAAACGGAGTGAGAGAGTAAATTCCGGGTGGAAGAGAGATAGGCCGTTGCGCACGCATCACCCTTTTCCTCCTTCTGACACCCCTTAAACTGGCGAAGATACCATACCGCGAATCCTAGTCGTTTTATCTGGGTTAGTGGAGAGCAGACCTGACCACTGGTCGTTATAAATTGTAAAGAATAGACTACGGCGACTCATGCTGACTTTTTATACACTATGGAAAAAGGAACATCTTTAGAGACCATAAACTTTAAAAGTTATGTGACTTAAAACAGTGCCACCGTGGTGGACATTTAGAAACAGAAAGAAATCTAACTGGGTTTGTTTGAAAGATTAAGAAAGAGAGATTGTACTCTATAATTGTAAATATAATATTGAAAATTGATTGAAGTGAAGTTAGTTAAATTGTTCAACATTGGATCATTCAAAAGGGCGGAACGCCCACCCGAACCTTCACAGTCTCTTCCTCTAACCCTGAGCCACTCATATTCTTCTCCTGGTGGTTGAGGTATTCATTACTGAACTGGCGTTGTAAAAAAATTCGAGATGGAAATTAGTTTATTGATACAAGTGCAATCGCGGTATTAACTACCTTAGGCAACTAAGGAGATTACAGCTTGACGGCGGTCTGACTTCTCTAGCGCACTGTACGGAGTCCAGTCCAGAATAGCAATCGTTCCTATACTCGCAACAGCAAAGAATAATCGGCCAAAAAGAATTTACAATTTACAAGGACACAGACAGGCGGCTGTTGACGGTTCGACATAGATACTTTCCATGTTATGAACTTACATTTATTTATATATTACATATACATGTATCCAATAAGTTTTAAATTATTATTTATAAACACTTAATTGCTGAAACAGAAACAATCGAGTCAGATGAAAAAACGTAGTTGCCAAGAATTGAACTCGGTTTTCCAGGACAGCAATCAGCTTCTCTCTGCAATCTGGTATTCTGGATGCTGAAGTAAGAGGCACTCAGCATCCTTATGGTGTCATGCAAACAAGCTTTGGTTCGGTGCTGCCTGAAGGTTGAGTACAGGGCATCCAGGAATAGTTACTGGACTACTGCAATCACAGTCGAGTTCCCAATAGAATACTATACACTGTACTTCGATTAAGACTTCGTCCTTCCCACAACTGAGACACGATATATAGATTTCTATTAATGATTCTAGAAGTACAGTAATTTATGCTTTCTAATCTTTTTTGAGAAAACGCTCATTTTAAGAGGGAGTTCAGTTCTTTATTGCTGCAAAGGCTGAAACTCTTAAATTGTAGTTGGGAACGTACGAAGTGTATGCAATAACTTTGAAGTATTAAAAGATAAGGTTCTATGCAGGAGAGATAGAAATATTTAACGATCAGTGCGTAGTTTCAAAAACCTCCCCGTGTCTTCTGCATCTATTCCTGAAATTTCGTAATCATCAAACAATGTGTTTACTGAATATGGAACTCTGCAATCTCATTTACGTTCGTGCAATCTTACCCTCTCTATCTCGACTTTCTACACTCCCATATCTTATGCCCCAACTCTACCCAATTTTTCTATATATTAGAGAAATCTCTTTTCCCAACCCCTTCCCACCCCTCTACTCTAAATATACCTAATTCAGCCAAGATTCATCTCCTGATCACCCCAGTATTACACCCTTCCCCACTTTCCTCCTGTGTACCAGGAATTTTCCCTTTATACACTCTAACCCAAACCCTGACCCAGCCTCCTTTATTCTTCCCCAACCTCAATTCCTCATACATTTCTATCACCTTTGATTATTATTACTTATTATACCCTCATCCCTTAATTTCCACCTCCTCTATCTCCTTCTCTTATTCCTGTATATTATAGAAGATGTCGAGGCCCTTTCTCTTTGATAATCCTTCACCAAGGTAAGGTATATTGATAGCAGTTTAATTTTTGTAGTTTAATAGCTTTGCCATTAATAATATAATGAATTTTAAGAGTAGCTTATGATTACATTTTTATATAGAACCCTCTTACATCATCTGACCTCTTCAATCCCTTTCTTCAAATTCCTTCCAAACCTTGCCCAACCATTCTTCTTTTCTTCCCTCCATGTTTACGATTACACTTTTATTTCCGTTATTTCCGATTATTATCTTCCTTAAACTACTAAATCCATTTCCTCTGTGTAGATGTCCCTTCATCCCTCTTGTACATCTTCCAACCATAATTCCTTTATATTATTCAAATCTTCCGAAGTTCTATCACCCTGCGTATCACCAACACAGTGAAGACTCATCTTTTGACCAGCCATGACCGGAATTCCACCTTGACCACCTTGGCCACCCTTATCATCTTTATCGCTGTGTCTAGTCATTCCGAAAAATTGGGAGATTCGGAAAAGGGTATGGACCAGTCGTCCCGAAAATTCGAGAAGACTAGCAAAGGTTATGAAAAATATTGGACTAGTCGCCCCGAATTTTGGGAAAACAAGACACTTCGTACCTTTATTCATTATATTACCACCTCTCCATTTCCAGCCCTATACTGCTTCCTCTAATTTTAGTATGTTTTGAAAGATTTTGACGATCGTCCTCCCTGCACATCCTTCACCAAGCCAAGGTGCGTTCTCTGCTTAGCCCCGCCTTACTCTCGATCCATCCCTTCCATATATGTAATAGTTGTAGTTATATCCAACACTTATAAACTCTGAACACTTTAATCCCTTTCGAGATTCTTCTTTTAACTCTGATTCACATCATTCTCCATCCCAATCTTAGTTTGACCTTTCTTTCCATTCCCTTTCATTATTATTATCATTATTATTATTTATCATAACCCAAACATTCAAATTCCATTCTAGATTCGTATTCCCATGATTATTGTCTATTATGAAGGATCTCTACCTACCACTTCCTCACATCCTTTCCCAAAACAAGGTGCATCCTCAGCCCAGCTCTGCCTTATTCTTCAGCCTCCTCTCATTCTTTCACTCCCCTTACCTCTTTCATCCCTTTCTTAGTCGCCTCCTAGCCTAAAACTCTTTTATTTTTTTCAAACTCAACTATTTCAGTCATTCTTCACCCCTACTCCTCCTCATCCACAATTCAACCTTTATCTACATCAACCCTCTATATCAGTAACCCAGCCAGGACTCATCCCTAGCCCAGCCTCAACTCATAATCTGATCCTCTTACTGTGAATTCCTCACCTTCACACCACCATAACCTTTTCACCTCATCTGTATACTTTCACCCACTATTATCGTTTTTCATTATATCTCCACCTTTCAAAGTCCACCTCTCATACCTCTTTCTCCAATGTATAATAAAATTGAATATATACCATCTCAAAACTTTCTACATTCTTCTTCTAACCCTGACAAACATCACTATCCATTCCATCCTTGATTCCACTCTCATCTCTATCCTCCCTTCTTTATTATTATTTTTATTAAAACATCAAACGTTCATTTCCACCTACTAAACGTCAGTCCTCTTGTACACCTCTTATTGAATATTTCCCTGTAATATGAAAGGTCCCCCCACCCAACAATCTATAGCCACATCATTTATCTATATTAACTTTATTTGTGTTTACTAATTATACCTTATCCTAATTTCTAGCCTTTTAGAAACTTTTTATTCTGATCGTGAAGAAGATAAAAAATTCATTTGGAATTTGAAATATTGCAAAGTAAATAATTTCCAATTTAAAGCGCTTAAAACGCGAGTAGTTTTTATGCATACGAAATTGAACAATTCAAACCATCTAAAGATGAACTTGAGATTCAATTTGAGAAATTGTCACAAGTTGAACAAATAAAAACTCAGGTTATTGAAACGTTCCAAACAGTTGAAGACAAAATTATATAACAAATGAAAACTACCAACTGTGCAACAACTTGGTGCGATTTTCTAGCACAATTTTATAAATAGGCATTTTGTGTGAAATGATCATCCACATTTATATAATTGCAGCTGGATTTTGAAAATATTTTCCTTATTCTATTCTTTAGATTTTTGGATTTCAAATGTATATTATCATTTTCAACAATAACAATTTTATTTCAAATTTATTATTTTTTCTTCATTCATAATGTATCTCTTCAGGGTTCACATGACTTCCATTCCTTACACTTCCTTCTACGTGTTTCATAAAATCTTATCCTTACTATTTACAGTTATTTACAACTATTTACAGAAAATCTTATATCTATATCCTTATTTCTATTTTCGACGATAGCGCAATTTGGGATCGAAAGCGAGTGATACTTACAAATCTTTACGCTTCTAATTTAAGCGACTTCAGTTCCTTTTTTCTCTCACTTCTCTTGTACCTCCATTTTGCTATTTTTTTGCATTCATTCTTTCCTATTTGCTCCCCTAGCACCATCTAACTCTTTCATCCACTCTTCCCTCCAATCATCCTCCCCTAGAATCTTCACCACATTCTCTTGCAAGCTTCCTTTATCTTCCATTCCTCTCCTACATCCTTCCCATACATGCTCCCATGTTTCCTCTTTCCATTCACAGATTCTGCACTTCCTGTTCTCTTTCTTTTCACAATACATACCTGCCCTTACCTCGTTTCTCAATCTAAATCTTGCTATTCTGGTCCATCTTTTCTCTCCCCATTCCTTTTTCATATACTTTGGTACTCCTCCCTTCTTTGTCATCTTATACCATTTGCTATATTTTGATTCCTCTATCATCGCCCATTTTTCTATTAATTGTCTTTCTCTCTCCCTTTTTTCTGCTCCATAATTAAAATTATCAGTGAAGTTTGATGCGAAATAAATTATTGATCTAGGTTTAAATGTCGTATAGATAAGATAATTCACATCGGCTTTTTCAAATTTTTATTCGACTGATTCTAAGGATTTTATAGGAATTGTTTATTAACCTTACCTTTGATATTTCTGAAGAATTTTTGTTTCGAAAATATAAAATATTCCTTTAAAAGGATGTGATGTTGATTTTGTAATTCAAAATTCTGAAATAATAAATGTTTCTGAATTTTCTATAATGAAATTTATTATTTTACAATTTCGAATCACAAAATCGACATCACATCCTTTTAAAGGAACATTTTATATTGTCAAAAATATTTTTTTCTTCAGAAAACCAAACTTGACTGATAATTTTAATGATAAGAAATATTAAGCACGATAGATAGAACTAGATAAATAGAGAGTTATAGATCTAAGTACAAAAATATTTCTAAAAAGCAACACAAAATATAGTTCCAGTGACAATTAATTAACATGGTCCTTTGGTGTCGAAAACGTGACCTCATAATTCATTTCATCGATATTACAAGTCTATTATTCATAAATATGATAGACTCATCGTCTACTTTTCAAACATTTGGGTATTTGCCAGATCATTAAAAGAGTACAGTCTTTGTTGCAGCATTATTTTTAATTTCATATATTGAACCTTTTTCATATTTCATTATCTATCTCTAAAAAAAATATATGAAAAATTAGAATGAGAAAAATTTGACGATGCATATATAAAATATATCCTTTACACGGAACTGAATGAATTACTTTTATGTTGTTTTATAATGAAATATTATCTAAAATATCAACCAGGACAATCGTGATGTATGAATAATAAGGTTATCATCATTCGATGGCATGATAATGAAAGTAAGTCTGGGTTGATGACACTGTGGAAGATGACATTGAGTATAATGCTGGTCTTCCGGGTGCTTAAAAGGAGAGTTCAGATTCGTATAATAATGGCTTCGCTTGTCATCTAGCGAAGATCCGAATATTAATCTCCTTTGTCAGGGATCTTTGGTCAAATTCAGAAATTCAGCTTGTCCCTTGACGTATAGTCCATAGAGTCTTCATTACTGAAATTTATGGGAAATTGGGAGCAGACTTCAGAGATTTGGGAAACAGATTTAATGGAATTTTAGTGCATAAAATAGGAAAATATAGAAAAATCATAATTATGAATTGCTAATTCTCCTTATTTGAAAAATGAGAATTTCAACAAGTTTTTTATAACTCTCGTTCATTGAACTCTAAATGTTGTTTTAGAAATAAGCGTGCTCTTTATACGAAGTGCTTCGGTATGTTTTTTTTCCTGAAAAAGGGGCAATCCATAAATTACGTAACAGTTTTTTGTTTGAGGGGGGGGGGGGGGGCGAACGGTAGTTTGAAAAAATGAAACGATCAGTTTTTATGGGGAAAGTGGAGTAAACTGATACTTCGACATAATATTTTCAACAAATCAACCCTATAGAAACTCATCTATAAAAAATTATTGTATAACGTTAAAGTTCAGTCATAGGCTTTCTGAATTTAGATACATCATGTTACTGGTTGAATTTTTTTTTTAAAGAATTTTGCTATTTTCTTTGAATTCTCTTTCATGAATTTAACTATTTTTTATTTGAATTGAAATAATTTTTGGAATGAAGTGCCAACTGTAATAAAATCAAAAACGGCCTTTTCATGTGCAGCAATCTGTGCAATAAACGATTTTGACTTTAATATCTGTTCAGTTGAATAAGTATTTTGATTTTCATCATAATTCTGTAGAGAAATATTCATTGAAAAAAAGACTGTTTCAGAATTTTTGGAATTACTAAAACCCTCAAATTCATTCAACCTGTATTTATGTGGTTATGGCTTTGCACTATGTACTAAACATATCCTCAGATTTGGTCATTCACTTTTCTACATTTGACGACAGATTAAACAAAAAGTCAACATAGCTGAAATCTTTGGTAGAGAATTTCAATTCTCTAAAGATTTGTTAAAAATTCAAAGACTACCAGTAATTTTTATACAGATTACTTTTCTTGAAATGCAAGATTTGATTCCAGCAGAAATTAGAAGCAAGGGAATAATTCGACAGTTTAATTTGGTATTTTATATTGCGATAAGCTGTTCTCAAAATAAGAATACTCAGAGAAAAATTGCTTGGTTCAAAGAAATTTTTCTTGATTAAAGAAACATATTCATTAGCTCTTCGTCAAAGGAAATTTACTTCGATTCAAAGAAATGTCTCTTGATGCAAATAAATTTTTCCAACTCAAAAATGTTTTTTCTTTGAGAGAAGAGGTTTATCCAATTCAAAGAAAATATTTTTCCGAATGATTCTAGAATTCCGAATCTTTCTGATATTTCCCATTTTCGACACTGATCATTTTGCAAGAAATGAAATTTGGTGGAAGGAGGGTTCAAGAAGAGATTCCTTAAATTTTCATAGTGCTTTATCAGATTCAATGAATTGAGTCATGGCAGCTAAGGCAAATTCGCGGGGAGTACAAGAATTGAATAATAGCCCTTTCCTGACGCCACGGATTTTCCTGCAATCTTGAAATAAAAAAACATAATAATAATACAATATACTTAAATTATACAGTTTTTACTTTCCCCACTATTTTACAAAGTTATCCATTATACGAGATATCTAAAATATAAGGTCAACAAATTTCTTAAATTTTTTTTTTTTTAATTCAACAATTATCATAAATAGAAAGCTTATAAAAATGAATAACTGCGGAAAATTCTTTGTGGAATGGATATATATTTAATTTTGCTTCCTCATAGAGGAAGTTCTATAATGGTATTGATTCCAAAGAATTTTAATTCATTTAATTAAACTTTTCTCGCTTCAAAAATTTCCAATACAATTGTATACGCGATTGTCTGGATGTTTGTGTTTCTGTGTGTATGAGGGTGCGTGTGAAGATATCACACTTTTTTGTGAACACGATAACTTTTTCAATATAAGTTTTTTGCTTCAAAGGAGGTGACAAGCCTACTAGGAGGTTAAAACTGGAGGGTGAAAAATGGAGGTCAAAAATAAATTTGACTTTTTTAAAACTAATGGTCCTTTTCAATATTTTTTGTACCAAAAGAAAAGCTCACCTTCACTATTTCTTCGCACCCTAAAATATTGTGAATTTCTATTGCAAATTTTACTGCTGACATTGCATGATGATTATCAATTAATAGAGCGTGAATGATTCAATAATTTTTAATATAATAATAAAAGCCTTCCTTCCCGCTTTCATTAGCTTCAATATTGCAATTAAAATTTCACTTGTTGAATTTTGGGAAATATAATAATAATTTGAAATAGTCATTTCTAAATGATCCTAATTCACTTAAAATAATTGAAATTTTAGATGGTTTGAATATAAACAAATTTTAATGTTACTATTTTTTTTTCAATTAAATTTTAACGTTCCGTAGTAGAAATTTATTTTCCTTCAATATTTTATCAAAGGTTTATTTTCTGAAATTTTTACATTTCGAACGCTGAAAGTTATAGTAAATATATTATTTCATATTGAAATTTTTTTAAAATGAATTTTAATGTTAAATTATAATTTTTCTTTACAATAAAAATTTAAAATTTTACGATTTCAGATGCTTTAAAATATTTAATTCAGTATACAATTTTCAATTTTTGAAATTTTACTCTGAAATAATTCAATTTCGAGATTGTTCAATTCAAAATAAAATTGTACAATTTAGAATGTTTTGAATTAGTAATTATAAAAATATACAATTTTAACTCCTTTCTAATGAAACTATCCAATGCATTGTTCCAAAAATTAAAAAAGCTTTCTCAAATTTAGACATTTGTTTCAGACTGGATTTTGAAATTGTTTATATTTTTAAATTGTTAATTTTAGTGTAGAAAACTCCACAGATGTGTACGCACGCTTCACGCGCGTGCATTTCCTGCTGATTAGGAATAAAAATGAAAATACAATATTTCCATTAGTCAAATTTGAAATTGAATAATTTTGAGTTAGTAATTTCCAATTTGATATGTTTTCCAAATGAACATAATTCAACTTAAACGTCTATATTTTAAAGGATTGAATTTCAAACATTATAATTTTACTTCTTAATATCTTATTATGCATGTTCATTGTTTAGTGCTATTTCATAAAATTTGTATAATTTTGGCGGATTTCAATTTGAAGTGTACAATGTCAAATGTTCCTCATCTACAGATTTTATAATTTTGAAGGTTTCCAATTAAAAATTGTATAATTACACACACTTTCCATTTCAGACACTTCAAACAGAATATTACGTAATTGTTAGGGCTTTCGTTGTAAATTTGACAATTTTTGAGTACTTGAGAATAAAATTATCCTAAAAATTTTAATGTGATAAGGCTTTCTATATAAAATGGTTGTATCATCTTTGACTCTTGCAATTAAAATTATGTGACTTAGAATGCTAAGAATTTGAAGATGATTACATTTAAAATGGATTAAATATTTATATTCAAGTTTTAACCATATTTAAAACTAAAATTATTCTCAGTCATCAAACTTTTTTTCTCAGTCAATCAAAAACTAGTCCATAATGAATAGCAGTTAATGAAACGTCTTTTCCAATTCCCTTAATCGTTTGATCAACCATTTGTTAAAGTAAAATAATCATTATTGCATTTTACAACGAACATAAATGTTAGATGAAAATTGAAAATTGAAATTTGTTTAATAATCCCTGTTGGCGAATTTTCAAAGTATTGAAAGCGTTTTTAATTGAAAATTTTTTAGAAACCTTAGCTAAAAAATTACCGGTCATTAGCTGGTTTTCCAATGTCACAAAAAATATCTGGTAATTTCCCGGATTTCCCGGTTTTCCGGTCCAGGGGCCACCCTGATTATTATACTACTCTGAGTGCTTCGCTTTTCATTTCAGTTTTGAATACATAAATTCTGAATAATTCTTTTTTATCATCTTGAATCTTGACATTTCAGTGACCGAGAAAACCCATTATAAACTGAGGAAAAGAATAAAGAGTCTCAGCCTTCTTTAAACTATCAATTCTGAAACATCAATTGTCATTCTATTATATAAAAAAATAGTAAAACTGGAAGGTGAACGGTCGGAAAGATAGAATAAAGCCAACGTACTTCATTATAGTAGAATTAATATGAATTTACGAAAAAAATCATTTAGTTATATTGGATTTATTCTATTATCAAAATTTTGCAATCATTTTCGAAAAGAAGTCTCAATTAAAGAATTGCCTTTGTCTTCTTACACACGGTATTCATATATACAATACATATATCATTAGGGAATATAAATCGTAAAAGTAAAAGATTTTTATTTCTTCACCAAGAAAGCGGCTCACATTCTATAAATAGTAGGAACACAAGAAAAAAGGCTTACCTATTTTGACACAAAAATGATTGCCTCTTCTTACAGCCTCTCTTTTTACATTTTAAAATTGGTGAAAATATAACCAATTATTTAAATGTTAAACCATAATAAATAGGTGGACCAATGGGGTAAAAATATACCCAGGTATCAAGATTTCTTACGTAAGTCTAACCTTAGCGCCTTAATGCGAAAAGGTGATGTCTGTGAGAACCGTAATGGCAAGCACGAATCGACATATTCCACATTGTGGGAACCGTTCAGGCGTAGCGAACTACGCCTTCGTTGCAAGGTTATTTTGATTCTGATACAGAAACTTGCCCGAATACAAATGATGAAATTTCCCCAGGAATCGGTGGTAAATCACTCAGCATTGTTCAGTTTTTGGCCACATAATCCTCAATTGAATACGTCCGCCTTAAAAATGGTAAATTGATAAACATTCCGGTACACATGTACATTCTTCAACATTCTATTCTATATCCCTACAATTATGATGATAATTTTTTTCAGATATTCTCGGGGTGTACTAGAATTTTTATATTTCTTTCAGAAATCGATTTCCAGATTTTTCCTTTCTAGAATGCATAATAAAGAATAGGACAAAAGAAACTGACACGAAGATAGCTTATACGTGTAACACTTGCGGGAAGAATTTTATCGCGTACGAAGAGAATTCGGAAAATATCTCTTAAAACTTTGGTGCGATTTTACCAATTCAGGAAACAGTTTTAAGAATTATCTTTATCAATTACAAACTAAAAGTTTTCATAAATCTCAAGTTATCTGAAGTACGTGATAAGTTTGGTTCTTCCACGGGCTTTGTAAGTTTTCTAGTTTGGAATAATTTGTTAAGCGAACGAAAAATGAGATAAAAGCTTATATAAGACGCAATGAGCAAGTTATCAATATTTATGAAAATTTTCAATTCTCAATTGCGTAAAATTGAGAGTTATGGCAATCATTATTTTGGGTAATTGTTTACTTTGATGCATGCCTTTCCGAATTTTCGAGTAAACGGTTTGAGACCTTTTGGAAAATCTTCTTTCTAGTCTTTACGTAATATGTCATTGAGGGGAGCCCTGAAAAGTTATATATTTTTCCTACAAAAATTCAAATAAAAAACGAACAAAATAAAAAATCTGTGACAATCAAGTTCATAACTAATTCTTATCTCAGCCAATTGAAACTATAATACCTATATTGATGTATTTTGAGGTGCTGATTACGAATCTAACTTTCAAATGTTCGCAAATGATATTTTGAAAATCAGTTCGAAAAAATAGTTTAAAAATTGCTAAAAATGGCACTTATTTTTTTCCGAGCTGGAAAGGGGGTATGGCGAAACATAACTTCCTTTTTTCAGTTCGAAAAATTACCATTCTAAATTATATAAAACTTTACAAATATTCATAGTTTTAATAATTGAATACAATTTATTCAACATGATGGAATTTAGTTTTAGTTATGGCTGTCTCTAGTTGTCCCGAAGGATTTTAAGTTTTGGAAAAGAGGATGGACTGTCATCCCCAAAATTCGGGACGTCTAGCCAATTTTATGGAAAAAACTTTACTACTCATCCATAAATGCGGGATTATTTTTCATAAGCTTGACTAGTCGTCCCGAATCTTCGGGATGACTAGTCCATCCCTTTTTCCAATTCCTCCAGTTTTTCGGACGTCACAGCCATAAAAAAAAATTATACAAAACATTTTTAAAAATTATTTGTGTACTTTGAACTAGAAATCAAATGCTGGAAAAGAAGTAGATTATGACAAAACTTATCCCTACTTGTTTCCTGTTTAAAAAATTATTAATATTTTATATAAACGAAATTGTGGTAAACATTGCTAACATATTGATGAAATCAAATTTACTGACAATATTATAATTTTAATGTTAATAATAGCTAATTTTACGTCTTACTATTCTTATATTTCACAATAATCGACGTTTGAAAATTAAACATAATCAAGAGTTATCAAAACTTATTAAAATAAATAAAATTTATCAATATTAAATAAAAATGAAATCTTTGATAGATCTACATGTTTTTAAATAAACTTCTGGAATTTTTCGAAACTGTATTTGAAAAAAAAATGGTTAGATATTTTTTTTCAGGTAAATACAAATTTTGTTGTAAGGAATTGATGAAAGTAATTGTGATTCCTTTAAACACTCAAAACTTTGAAAAAATTAGTTATTGACAAAATATTTTGTGTATATTCAAAAAAAATATAATATGTTTGTCTTCCCCAACTGCTATTTTACTTCTGGTATAGAAAAAAGGTTTTTTTTAGAAGGCTTCAAACCATTTAGTCCAAAAATAAAAAAATTTATCAATGAAATTTCATTATAATTATTGAAAACCTTAAACTTTTATTTCATCCAATTTAAAATTATTCCATGTTGAAAAATCTGAATGTGATGTTGTGTCACATTTTTTGCAATTAAAAAATAAATTTTCTAGCTTCTGGAAATCGAAAATTTAATTTAAGAGTCTACATTTTCGGAAGTCCCCCCCAACCCTCCAATTGTTGGCACACTTTTCTGATTTCATAGAAAATACATTTTTTTGGCATGTTTTGCTCTAATTAATTCAACTCTGCCATCATCTTTACATGTAGTGCATATATTGATTATTCAGTGCAACTAAATATGTATTCAAAATATAATAAATTCTCTTCGGTTTTTGACATGCCAATATTAGAGCTTAGGTGCCAAGAATTGGTGCTCTTACCCCACTTCACTATAAATTCAAGAAAAAAGACCAGCTCCAAAGTAACAGAAATAAAGTTAGTAATTAGTGGAAAATTAGATAAAAAATTACAGAGTTAGAAAATATTAATTATTACTATGTTACCACAAAATTTACTACAGGAACAAGGTTTTAAATGACATATTGTAATGACTTCTTGACAACACCAGTTAAGATTATCAAAAACTCTTCTTAGATTTTTTTTAAGATTTAATTTTCAGTGTGCAGGATCTGACTCAATTTCAAGTTAAGATAATCACTGTGGTTTCAACTCACGGTAAGAGCAAATTTAGTATTTGAAATTCAATCGTTGAGATACACATTCTCGATTCACTGTCGTTTCTTCTCTACTTTGTTTTTGAATTTGTCACAATCTCATCGCTTTGACTGATGATCTGCAGGTTCACTGTTGTACGGTATCATCCGTTCATTTCCACTTGGAAAAAACAGCAAGGATTTCCATCGTGTTAGGCGAAGTCGAGGCTAAAAGGTAGTGAAAGTATTCCTGTGGAGCATGACGGGAGTAATGACACTCATACACTAGCCGCTTCATCGATACATGCAGGGCCGCTTTCGTATAGCGATTTATGCAGAAACACCATTTCTAATTTAATTTCATACCAATTTATGTTCCTTACATCTCCATATTCAAATTTTTCAACAGGCGTTCGATCCACGCAAAGTAAATCTGAAGATATCAATTTGATCTGCATCAATTTTGCGGTCAAACTATGCGAGATGCGAGAAAAGTGAATCAACAAAAATTGTGCACTCAATGAAGATCTAAAAATTTGTTATCAATCACTTCTTTATAGGACACGTAGTTTTTGTTTTATTCTTAGAAACATAAAAAAAAGAAATAAAATTTTTGGACAAACGACACAAGCTTCTAGAAAAAATAAACCAAAAGTTGTTCACCCAAAAAATATCTACGAATTTGCTATAAACTCTTGCTATGAAAACATATCAAAAATTAAAAAATTAACTTCTTGGAGAAAGGTCACAAGCTACAATAACATTTTATTTAACAAAATTTTTCACCTAAATTATATCTACAAACTTTCTTTGAACCAACTTACGCTAGGATGTGTATTTTTAGTTCAACTCGTGAAAAATAACTTGAATTAATTAATTTTATTTATGGGAAAACGACATGAGTTGCAATAAAAGTTTCGATAAAAATTTGCAAATATTAAAGTAACCATGAAAAATAACATTTGTACTTAATTTTGTAATATCTGAATAAGCAGTTCCGGATCGAGGTACACAAATAAATATAATATACATTTGAATTAATAGAGTTGAACATAATTTAGAGAAGTTCACGTTTCCGACAAAATCGAGTGCGAAACACGAGATACGTGATGAAAATGTGTTCGTTAATGCCGAAGGAGCTTTAACAAAAGAGAATTCACAATCACTGAAGTACAGTTGCCGATGCTTTGACCTTTATTTTTAAAAAGCCTCGGCACAAATGTGATGAAAATAAGAAATTAAGAAAAAATATAGTGATCGACAAAAAAGCTCTCCCTGTGATTGTGAAACTCTCACAAACGCAAAGAAAGTCGAATGTCTTACAATTTTTGTGTAAATTATTAAAATCTATTAAATATGAAAGCATCAAAGAACCAAAAAAATATTTTCAACAACGAATTTGGAAAATTGATATTCTAAAGATGTATGAAATTGATGTTTTCATAAAAACCGTTCCTTTCCGCGAGCATTCGAAATTGCCGAACGATTAAATATTTTTTTAATTTTAACATCGAGATTGTCTGAAGTCTGAAACCAATGGTTTCTCAATTTATAGAAAGAAATTTTCCATAAACGTAAGAAAAATAAATATTTACATAATAAGGCTTGAAGTTGTCTTAAATAAAATTACAATTCTTTATTTTAGTTATGTTTGGTCAATGAGTGAAGTAATCTGCTGTTATCAATAGACAACTTACATAATTTGTTTCCTCGCACATAATAATTATGATTGGTTTTAATTATACTCACATATTGTATATCAAATATAGAAACTTGTTTATAATATACTCTAGGAATGATAACTTATAATAAAAGAATATATTATCAAAATTTTAGTTAATGTTTAATGTCTGGTTAAAATATTCTGAAAACTTTTTCGCAAATTCTTATTTATATGTAAATGATGTTTTCTCTTGTTATGAAAAATATAAAACGATCACAGAAATGGTTTGGTGCTTCCGATCCTGGGAACACAGACTCATATACTGACTCGCCGGCGCAATTGCAATTGCAACGACGTGCGATTCTTGAATAAGGTTGCATAGAAAAGCTATGCATGTGTGAGGGCAGACAAATCCAGGCAAATATTGGAACCTATGAAATCGTTAAGACAGCCATTGAACTTTTCAAATATTCGTGTCTAATTAAAGATCTACAAGGGATTATGTAATTTGAAACAAGAGCAATTCAAAGGTCTCACAACAAAAGGTTCCAAATAATGGAAAACAAAAATCAGAGTAAAGTAAAAAAATTTCGTCTAAATATTTTAACTGTTTTTTAGGCGAATCAGTATTTCTCTATTTCCTCTTTTCGTCTTCGCTCGTTCTATGAATAGTTTATAAACATTTCAATTTGAAAACTCTGAATTGAAAAAAATAAGCAGTTTCTGTGTTTTGTTTTAAAGAGTCATATTTCTTAGAATTTATTTCTGCGGGTTTTTTAATTTTTCTATCATAATTTTCATAGAGAAATCAGAGACAGAAAAAATACTGAGTGATAAAACCCCGTGAATAAGAAATTACAGAAAGGGGAAATATTAGAAATGAAAAATTCCCGACATTAGAAAATTGCTAACAATTGCCAATATTATCAATATCCGATGCTGTACGTTTGCCGACTTTAATAGTGTTGCATGCTATAAATAATGTCGGCAATTTTATTTCGAGAACATTTTAATTCAGTGATATTATAAACTATCGAAAATTGTAATGTGCTAGAGTTTTATAATTCAGAAATTCTAAATTGTCGAAAATATTATCATTTTGGAAATTTACTATTTCGAATATTTTCATTTTTTTAATTATCAATTTTTTTGAATTTTTAAGTCTTCCCAAGAATAACATGATGTAATAAAATAGATTTATTTGTGCTTTTTCATTTATAAATTTACGCAATCTTAAAAATTTTGTTTTCAAAACATTATATTCATTTCGAAAAATATGTTGAGTTGAATAGGTCTAATTTTTGATGCTGCTACTTCAGTATAAAAACGAAAACTTTTTTGTAATATAATAATCCATTCTCAAAATTATAATCTCCTATTTTTGGGTACGCTCTTTATTTCATTCTGAAACTGAAATATGATAGAATTATAAAAACTTGATAAGAAAATCATTTCTTAAAAAAGTATATAATATAATATAGTTATTTCTATGAAAAATATTCAGAAATAATTATTATTGCTGTATTAAATGTTATTTCAACAATGAAAATTGCGGATGCCTAAAAAACAAATACCATTATCTAAAATCTTTTCTGTGAATTATATACTAAGTTAGTAATGAAAATTCTTAAAAATATTGTCTTATTTGTGATAACTGGAATCATTTCGAAAATTTCCTCAATTTTTCTGGTTTTTACTTGCTTTACGTTGTTTCGATAAAAAAAATTCAAGAATTGTTTGAGATATTCTTATTTTGTCCAGAATCGCATATATTAGAGCATTCAAAAATTTCTGAAAGAAACACTCATTTTGGTAGTTATTTCACATAAACATGATGCCTTTTTTACGTAAAAAAATTCTTGATTCTGCAATAAATATTAAAATGATTTCAAATGCTTACAGTTCCATACTTTAACATAAACAAATGTAATAAGTAGAAAATCATGTTGAATATTTTGAAGAGTGTAAGATACCAAATTATGGAAGTTCTATAGGTTTTTTCTTAAACAGGTTTTTCAGTAAAGTTGCTAAATCAAGAAAACACTTTTTTAACAAAAAACATGTATCTTGCTTTTGAATTATTTGTATTCCAATATTATAAAAGTAATAATTTCAACTAAATGTTTTGATCAACGATCTTTAAATTTCTTGACTGGTACATGTGTTTATTAAAAGTGAATAGCTTCCGTTTTTGATACAGAAACTTTTTCGTACATGAATTTTCTAGAAAATCTTCATCACTGTAGCACTGAGAGGAAAAGTATAATGTTTCGCAAATTGATGTTTTCAAATACCAACTAAAAATTAGCTTAATGTTGTTAGTTTCATTGAAAAGGCAAGCTGGAACTCAAATTACTACTTTGTTTTTTTGAAGTCACAATTATCCCTTTTATAATTATTATATATGTAAGAATTTAATATCACTTATATTTTGCCAATACTGCGTCTCGAGACTCTAAAATAAATATTTGGTGTCAATTCTTTGAAAAGATCTTGCAAAAAATATCAGAATTTTGAAGTATTGTTCAATAAGTACCGAAATAAGGGATATTTTGTAATGTTCTAGAACTTATTTTACACGTACAGATCAATTTAAATAAAATATCCGGGTCTTATCAACAACACGTTATTCTTTTTCTCCGAATTCCTTTAGTCTGAAGGGGAACAGAAAGTTCGTAAAAATTTCGAGTAAAATCATTTCTAAAAGAAATATACCAAATAATATAAGGACCTATACATGTTTCTCACATTGACAATTGTTTAAATACTTTTCACGAGTATACCTTTTATTGGAATTTTCACGACTTTCTTTATTTCAAGCTCAAATTTTTGCTGCAACCAGGGAAACTTAATAACATTTACTTGAAGCATTTCGGACATCCACATAAAACTTGAAAATTTTTATTTTGGGGTTACTGGGCGTAGAACATTGTCATCTTTCACATTATTTTCTCAAAACCAAACTGACATTCTGGATTATAAAATATCTTGCGAGCGTTATGTAAAAAAACCTCTATAGACCCCCTTCCCCCGTTCAAAGGTATAACACAATTTTTGAAAGGACCCTAAAAGGAATATTTGATCAGCCTAGAAATTTTAGTATCTAATCTGAAGAGTTCATCTAAAGCCTTTTCATAATTGACCATAATCATAAATTTTGATTGGTCATGACCAGGAATTAGAACTTCATCAAATTATAAATGAAAAATGACCAATGAACCGATAAGCCAGTCTAGTTACAGGAACTCGTTTTATGTATATCAATACCCAAGTATCTGGATATGGATTAGATATATACGACACAGATTCACATAAGCCTTACGTGCATTAATACACGTTTCAAAGTATCGCGAAATCAAGTTGCTGAAATAAAATTCTAACGCGGTAAACCAGCTGGACCTTGTAATATTTTTCTGGACAGAGGCGCTCAACTTCCTTGAGGGAAATCTACAATTACCTATTACAAATCGGGGGAGTTCAAAAACTATGTCACGCTATTTCGGAAATTTTCTTCAAACAGAAAAAACAAATACGAAACTCATCCCATCCTTCAAGTTTTTTCACCTATTACATTCTGAAATTTGAAATAGAAAACCTACAAAATTAAGAAATTTCAGAGCAAGTATTTCATAATTCAAACCAATGAAGCAAAAAACTTGATTATACTATCTTATAAGTGAATTCCATGAACCCATTGAAAATAATCAGATTAAATTTAAATCAGAGAAATTTGAAAATACATCAATGGAATTTTACCGTTCAAAATAGAAGGATTTTTTGATTTGCATTTCAAATCAAATCCAATTTAATAAAAAATCAAGTCATATTTATTTCATTAGATTTGGTTTTCGCAACATTAAATGTAATTGAAAAACATATAATTTTTTAAGGTTTACAAAAAATGAAATTCGTATTTTCATATTTTTTTCCAAATATTAATAGGGGCCACCCACTCCATGAAGTTTCTTACAAGAATATTTTGGGGAAAGAACAAATTCTTGTGAATTTCGTCTGAAGCATGAAAAAGTACAATAAGGTAACAGCCATGCTTTCATGATTATGAAATCCCCCTGATGGAATCCCAAAAACTACACAGTGCAAGTCTGCAAGTGAAAAAATAGATCAACAAATTTTATGTATTTCCGGATCAATTTTTATTTTTTAAACAATTTTTGTTTATTTCAACAATTTCGTTTCCATAGAGTATAGCGAGTGGAAGGTATTTTACCAATACTATGATATATTTACTGAACTGATAAAGTCTATTTTTTCATTTGAATTGTTTGTTTATTGTTTGAACAATATATTTTTCTCAAATCCAACTTTTCATCAGAAAAAGTTAGAAAATCATACTTGCTTCCTAGTGTTTGAACAAGTATCAATATTTGAGACTTCATATCACTTTTTCGAGATATTAAATATTGTTTAAACAACTTTTATTGGTTTAAACCATTTTCATTTTGTAATATCGCGAATTGACGGTATTTTCTTAATATCCTGGCCTGATTTATCAATGTGAAGAGTGCATTTTTTTACCTTACTTATATATTCATTGTGTAAACTATTTATAATTATGTTAATGCAACATTTGACGGAAAAAATGTATAGAAATGTTGACACTTTTTTTTGAACTTTTCAATGAATTTTTGACATTTAATTTCAATTTTAATATATATTAATATTTTTGCGTGAACATCTATGAACAAAATAAGAAAAAATTAATAATTAAGGGCAGTGTTCCAAAAAATTCTTATTGCACTTGCATTAGGTAGTTTTTGGGGCACCATATATGGAAGGGATGAGGGAGGTTGTACTGAACAATAAATAATGGATACGCATTCGTTTTCATCAGATTAAAAAAGTGTAGTTCATAATTTATTGTCCAACTTTATGTTTTGGACGGAATTTACAAAAATGTGTTTTCCCCATGTTATTCTCATGGAGAAATTCAGGAAGTGCCGTCAAAGAAATTCAAGACTTTTGTTTTTATGGACCACCCTAGTAACCATACAAAATAGTGGCTTATGGTTTTGCACCTACAATAGGGTCCTCTATAGCACTACAATTAACCGCAGTCTTCTGTCGTAAATCGCCAGTAGGAAAAAATGTTGCTTTATAATTGCATGTAAAGTCGCAACACTTTGGTTAAAACGTTAAAAACTAGTAAAGTTACACGTACGGTATTTCAAAGAATGAGATACGACATAGAAGGAAGCTCACCTTGAAGCATTGCTACAAATACGGTTATGTGTACTAAAACGTAACCGAAGAAAGGAAGTCACTCACGTTGGAAAGTTACGATTACACCATTGGGACAAAATCCCAGAGATGATGCAAGGTGTTAATTACTTTTCAAAGAAGACTTGTAATTAAAACTATTTGACAAAAAGGGGCTTACAGTCTAAATTTAAATCAGTAAATGGAAGGTCAATCATTTCTACTGACACATCAGTCGTTTTAACAGATGATTCAGTCAATAGTGCTCCACGAATCAAATAGTAAAATCATTTCCAAATAAAAATTCCTAATCGAATTCCTGCATTTGAATAGATGATTTGGATTAATAATTAGTTCCTGAATTATTTAGTGAAACCTACTGAATACGCCGTTCCAAATAACTTTTGTTCAGGTTAAAAGTTGAACTGCTGTGTCATAATTTTGTTGGTTTACGATTTTTTATTTTAGCTAAAAATTCTTCTGGTTGTTTATAAATTGAACCATTTCAATTAGTTTTTTGTTAAAAATTAATTTTGTTGATTAAAAATTGAGCTATTACATTTTTTGTTGGAAATTGTTCTTTTTTAGATAAACATTCAACTATTTGGTTGAAGATTTAACTGTTTCATTGATAATTCATATTTCTTTGTTCAAAATTCAACTACTCGCTTTGAAGTTAAACTACTTTATTAGAAATTCCATGTTTTTGTTTGTCAATAATTCGTCATTTTAGTTGAAAACTTATTTCTGTAGTAGATATTTTAATTGTTTTGTTGAAAATTTGTTGTTTTTTTTCGGTTGAAAATTAATTTTTCTAACTGAAAATTTATCCATTCCATTTTTTGTTTAAAATTGATCTTTTTCAGTCGAAAATTCGTCTCTAATTGTAGCAAAAAAATTTTTTTTCAATTGAAACATGAAATATTTTTTCATTAAGAACTTTTTTTCATTGAAAGTTTCACTACTTGGTTGTATTTATTTGTTACAAATTCTTTTCTTAAGGTGAAAATTCGTTATTTCACTTGACAATTCATCTCTCCGGTCAAAAAATTTGATAGAAAAAAATATTTGTTACTTTTTTTGTGCTGGAAAATGATCATTGTTAATAAGGAATTAAACTATTCCTTTTATGGTTGATATTTGGTTGTTTTTAGTAAAATATTTCACAAATTGATTGAAGATTCATCTTCTATTACGTCAAAAGTTTGTCTTTTATAATAGAAAGTCAATCGTTTTCGCGGAAAATTCTTCTTTTTTTTAATTTAACAAGGGTAGGTTGAAACTTGAACTACTTTGTCAGAAATTCATTCTTTCTGTTAATAATTCATTATTTCAGTTATAACTTTATATGTTTGGTTAAAAATGTAACTATTATGTTCAAAAATCATTCTAAAAAATTTTTTCAGTTCGAAATTCAACTTTTTTGGTTGAAAATTAATATTCTTCATAGAAAATTAATATTTTTTGGTTGCAAATTAAACTACTTCGTTGCAAGTTAAACTAATTTGTCAAAAATGCATTTTTGGTTTAGAGAGTAGTCATTTGAGCTTGAAGTTCTTCTCATTATTTAAAATTTTAATTATTTTGTTGAAAATAAGTATGTTTTATCTTGATAATAATTTTTTTTCATCGAAAATGTAATTATTTCATTTTTGGTTGAAAATTTACCTTTTCTAGAAAAAAATTCAACAGATTGGATCATTTACAATTACTGATCTCAACAATGTGTCAAATTCACTGAATTAAAAAGGCAGTGTTTACTGAATTGCCAGTCCTGGAATCCACAATGTATGAATCATTCAAAGTTCACTTTGAATCAGCCACTTTCGACGGATTCAAATTCAGAGTATGAGTAATGTTTTGGTCAAAGTAAAACTAAATACACAAAAAGGGCCTACTACGTGTCCTTTACTGAATTCTGAAAGAAAAAATATATTTTAAATCTCTAATTAATCTTAAAGTTGATCACAAAGTACGATCATTGTTGAAAAGGGATCGAAGTGATTTCTGAAATGTCCGTTGTAAAATAATTTTATAAAATGAACAATACAATTAATCAAACAGCCTTTGGTAAAGAAGAATACAAGCTGAACTATGACTTGTATCTCATTGTAGAAAACGATCTAAGTATCATAAAAAGGAACACCAATTTTTAATAAGATCCCTTTTCCTCTGTAGGACACTGGCTCCCAGTGGAATCGCGGTAAATCACATATTTGATGTGGTCTCAGGAAAGTCTCAGGACGTCTAACATTTTCTTTTTCTCGAAATTAATATTTGACTAGTCAGGCCTTCATTTGATAAATAGCTTCATTTTTATTATATACACGAACTTAAATCTAGAGTGCTGCCAGCTTAAATTTGAACTAAAATCTTTCACTGCACTAATTTTCTTGAAACCTGTTTGTGACAAAAAATTCAGTTTTCTTATAAAAGAGTTTTGTACGGATGATTTCTGTTAGTAAAAGTTTTAGGAAAGATTTTTTCGTCGCTGAGAAGCTGATTTAAAAAGTTTTGTTTCAAAACATGCCACTTTTAGTGGAAAAAGATTTTTCCAGCACAGGCGCGAATATTAACTTTGCGCGACACAGAAACATGACTTTATAATGTTATGTGCCTTACTACAGAGCAAATGTATTTTTCCTTTTGATATTATTCATGTGAATGAAACCCCTTTTTCCTTGCTCCTCGTTAGAAAAATTCTATTTTCCATGATTCGGCATCTTAAAAACTTTTTCCATTGGAACAAATAAAGAACACATAAGATAATTATGTTTTTTATAATTTTTTATTTACTTTTTTTTATTCTTTGTATCAATACTCGCGGTCTTTTTGATCTTTTTGCATTAAACCTTTCGGAAGTAATACAAATCTTATCTATCTTTATCTTATCTTATCTATCTTATCTCATCTACCTATCTTATCTATCTTATCTTTATCTATCTTAGAAACTGGACACAGCAGATTAAGAAACGATGAAATATGTATAATTTTTGGGACTTCAGTCGGCTTGTAGTGGCCTACAATATTATAACAATTTGTTTAAAAATTTCTAGATAAATTTACTACATGAAGCTTTAGTCACATCTATCAGGAAATCTGTATTCAGTTGTTATTTCTAGAAATATTTAACTTCTTATGTCCAGAACTCTATTTCTCAGCAGCTCAGGCGATCTGGTGTGGGACCACGAGTTAGCGAAAAAGATAGCGATGAGAGCAGTGTCTGTTAAATGTGCCAGTTATTTATTTTTCTGTATGGAATATGGCATTAAAAATTGTCACAGATGTTCAACCATGGCAAGTAACACTACGTGAAATCACTAATACATATGTCATAATTGATTTATAAAGAGGAAATAGTATATTGTGTGACAAGGGTCGAAATTTTTCATCATATCGAAAATCGGAAATTCGACTTGAGATGCCTGTGGAGCGGGTCGTCAATCGAATTTTCTTCCCAAGGGCAGAAAATCCAAAAATCAACCCGAGCCACAGGTATCGAAAGTCGAATTTTCGATTGAGGTATAATGAAATAGTACATTATGTAACAAGGGGCGAAAAAAACAGATTTTTCCCGCGGGAACATAACACTTTGTTCGCGGCTCGAATTCTGATGACCAAAGAAATAAAAAAATGTCAATTTTATTTTCACCCCGCAAATTATACTTTCGCACCGCTAATTTCACTTTCGCCTCGCTAAATTTACTTCCGCCCCGCTAATTTTACTTTCGCTCCGCTGAATTTACTTTCGCCACGCTAAATTTACTTTCGCCACGCTAATTTTACTTTCGCCCCGCAAATTTTACTTTCGCCCCGCTGATTTTACTTTCACCCCGCTAAATTTACTTTCGCCCCGCAAATTCAACTTTTGCCCCGCAATTGCAGTTTACGGGAAATATATGCTACTTTCGCCCCTATTTTCAGGTGCGAAAGGTGGCCATTTCGGTCGAGTGTGGAATAAAATTTTTTTTTGTTGGTGTGGGCTTTGTTTTGGATTCTTGAGGATGACTTATGAAATCCTTATGGGCCATCTAGTGAAGAGTTTATTATCAGTGTTTGTTCTTCCGAAAAATTCCTCCAATGTGAGTTGATAAAGCCAAATTATCATTGTAAACTATTCAACATTACATAAATATATTTTCTGCAATCATTATAATTACGTATGCTAATTACAAAATTAAAAATATTTATCTAACATCTCTTCGCATACGTAAAACCTATAACTTCATCAGCCAACATTTTTAGAACTTTTATGTCATAATTGCATATTTCATATTTAGGAGGTCCATATAATAATTGATGAAGCTTATGGAGGTTGTTCTACTAGATGGCTGTCTTCGATAAAATGTCCTAATGGGTGTTGAAGCGGAAGTTTTGTATAAAGGTAAGTTTAGATCACTGATTTTTATTTATTCACATGGCAATTATCTTCTGGTAAGTAGTAGAGTTTCTTCAAAATTCTTCAACCTTTTGAACTTTCCGTTATCTAACCACATTTAAAAAAGTTAGGAAGAAACTGACGATTCGCAAAAATGGTATGGTTTTACAATATTAAAAATCTTTGCTAAAAGTAGTTCTCATATCAAAGAATCATCTAACAGTTCTTCTACTTATACATAGTGCAAGTCAATAGTTTAACTTTAATAATTTTATAATTATTAAATATAACAAATCTCTATGAACTGAGGGGAATCATAAAAGTTTGTGAAAAATTCATCTTGAAATTGGTTGATAAATTGGTTAAAATTAAGTGCAGACTGCAGAGAACGTTTAAATTATTATTCACTTGTCCTTAGGAGTCGCTTTCTTTATTTCCAGAGACTTTTAGAAATTTTATCTTCATCCATATTGCTGTATTTGGAAAAATTACCTTAATTGTGTTAAAGTGGATCCTTTTTCCATAAAAATAAGTATGATCCAATATTTGTATTTTCATAATTGAATCATTGAAAGTTAACAACAATTATCCACGATTATAGAGCATCTTAAAAGCTTATTAAAATTTTCTTATTAGATTTTTGTTCAAATTTTCAATCCCTGAAATTCCTATCATAGGAACAATTTGAAGGGTTTTACAATATTAAATATCGTCGCCTAATGTATTTTTTATGATAAAACATATTCTTAAAGTGATCCAACTTACTTGCACTTATTGCAAGTCAGTGGTTTTACTTTAGTACTATAATTATCATAAAATAATAACAAATCTCTATAAATTCAAGGCATGTAAGAAGTTTTACAAATTTTTCAAAATGAATTCGTTGTTGAAATTGTTAATTCTTGAAATTCCTATCATAGGAGAAGCTTGCCTAGCATAGAGAATATTGCAAAATTGTAGAGGGTTTTCACGTTTCGAAATTTTTGTTAATAATTTACGATTCTCTCAAAAATAATTTAGAAATTCGTTCACAATTTGCACAAAATATGAGATTTTATTATATGAAAAATTATTTCTAAAATTAATTTTTGCAGTAAAGAACTTTCTTGAAGTTTTACAGGTTTTATGACGCCTTCAATCCATCTAAATTGTTTAGTATTTTCAATCATCAAATATTATGAATATAATAATATTCAAGCCCGTTGTTTAATAATTGAGAAATACAAATAAATCTTGAAAAATTGAGGCATCATAAAAGTGTATTGAAATTTTTCAGAAAAATGTTATGCTAAAATCGTAGATGAAGCATTCGTTTATTTATTGGTTTTATGTTTTCAAAGTTCTTCATCCTAAGTATCAAATCTTTTGTAATTTCTTGTTTTAAATTTGAGGCAAACACTTTTGTATAACGATAAATATAGTTCAAAATATTGTTAAATTATTAATCCTTGAAATCATGGCGATAGAAAAATTGTTCTAGAATAGAGAATAGTACAACATTTTAAAGCTATTCAACGTTTATAAATTTTCCTGATGTAAATGAAGTTTGAAAAATTTGCATTTTGATTCCCTCGATTCAAGATCAAGGCCACTGCAAGTCATGACCAAAACCGTTCCTATATCGGTAGTTGAGGGTAACTGCACATACGTGCAAATAGTATTTTGCTGAATTATTAAGATATTTTTTCCTACCTTCTTACTTTCTACTTTCGGGTAAAACTTGTTGCAAAAAAATTCGCACAATTCCAAAAATGTGTGAATATTAAAAAAAAGTTTTTTTAAATAAGTATTCAACATGTTTGTTTTGATTTTAGTAATATTATTAAGAAAATTATTGTTGAAGAATTGTTTAATAAATGTGTGATAAGTACAAGAATTATTTGAAATTTTCGACATTTTTGCACCAAGTTTGATCCGAAGGTTGAATCAAGGGAAAAATTATACAAATATCTCAATAATTCACCAAAATATAGAAACTTACATTCGAAATGAGATGAGGTTTTTAATTATTTCCAGAGTTATTAATATTTTTCGAAAACTTCGAAACCTTAATCTTTGTATAAAATGGTAATTTGCCTTCAACTTGAGCTTCCTGGACTCAAAATTTTATGAATTCTTGTGCTGTTATCAGGAAGTAAATTATATTATAATTGGAAAAATTAAGGTACTGAGTAAAACACCTAACAATCTTCGCCAGTAGTGCAGCAAAAGGAGAAAAAAATGAAAACTTGACAAGATGTTTTTTCTATTTTTTTCTTATTGATAATTATCTCGCCAAAATTTCAGTCTTCACCCTTCTAATAAATTTAAAAAAATTCTAATCTGGTCAATCTAAAGGGAATTAAATTTAGAAATCTTTTAGAAAATACCATGATAAAATGCATTTTCCTGAAAAAGTAATTACTTCTCAGCATTAAGGTATCAAAGTAGCGTACTTTCTTTGTTTAGTGATGCTTTTTCACGTTCCATTCTCAATGGCTGCGCTCTGATCATACAAAAGCACGGAAAGCATAGTCTTACGATCGAAGTAATCGTAGGATCCCTTTACGATTGTGAAAACTAAAGTCGTAAGCTTACGATTGTAAAGTTACAGGCCCATGAAAAGTTCTTAAGTTCGATTTTAGTGGTACCGTGTTTATTACAAATACACTAATACTGTTAATTTACTTCACGGTTCGCATAATCTTCCGGATTTATAATGAAAATATTTTGAAATATTTTCGATTCATGATTCTTTTATTTTAACTTTTTTTACTTCTGAAATTTGGCTGATTTAAATGTAAATATCAGTTTGAAAATTCTGCTGGAATATTATGATATTATAATGGGCACTTCGTCCAAATTATCCAGGCAACAAATCTTCCAATTCGATAGCTTATTGAAATTATATTTTGAATAACACGAAAGAATATGTCGCAGGGAAAAATTTTGTTTACGTCTCATGGTAATCAAAGAATAAATAAATGAAATTCAGATTGCAGTGCTTGAAATGTTGATTTCTTAGCTAATCACTTTCCAAGTCCCAGAAAAAGTTTAATCAGTAATCCAGTAAAAGAATCTCTTTTATCTATCTGCTTTTTTTCTTTTCCGAAAAGAATGCATCCCTGTTTGTATAGAAAACAAAGTCTCGAGTCCGTGAAGTTTACTTTGAACATTGGAAATTTGAGAATTTCTGTTATTTACGTGTAGAACTGCAAAACGTACAGTGTGCATGATCATGTTAAAATAAGTACAATCATATAAAATCTAGCGGAATGATTCTTCAAATGAAAATCCAGAGACTGTTTCTGTAAAGCATTTTTTCATTTTCAAAACCCTATTTGATTCGCGGTAGAGAATCACAAAGAAGTATAACAATCCTATCATCACAAATATGTTTTCTTTGACAGGACTTGTGTGAAGATCAATCAACAACGGGGATGGTATAGTCGTCCCAAAGTTTCCGGAAGACTAGCTAAACTTATGAAAAATATTACATTATATAATATAATGATTAGTTCAATCCACAGAAAATTATTCATATTTATCTTAATCAAAAATATTTAGTATATATCAAACGTTTTTGAGCTAGCTTCAAGAAATATCATTACATTTGATATAAATTTACGGTATTTTAAGGGACTTTATAATACTTTAATGAAGTTTCAAAGAAATTATTCACAAAAAATGAAAGATAACGAATAATTTCAATGACTAGAATGGATTTCATATATTTTAAGGTATTTTCAAGGATTTTGAAAAATAAAAAATATTTGGAAAAATTCAAAAGTTTTTGTGGTATTTGAACAAAATATCGATAGAAATAAATGTTTTCACAATTTTTTAAATGACTGCTACCGACTTAGTCATTCAAGATTTGACAATTATTCTGAAAAATGTTAAGGTTATTTTATGTAACTTTTAGCTTGTTAGCAATTCTAGAGAAATACATAACCAATATTAAATGATATTGGAGATATGTGCTAGCAATTTTAAAAAATGGTGAAAAATTCAGTTCTTTATTCATATTTATATATAACAATTTTTTTCAAAGTAACTTGAATTTTCAAGAAAAAAGTTCATTTTTTACCATGATGATTGTTCTACCATGAAAGATAACACAAGGAATGTCAACCTCAAAAAAAGACTTTTCTATCATAAAAGATGAATTTTTATCCCAAAAGGACGACTTTTAAACAAAACAGTGGAATTTTCAACAACGAAAATTTCTTCATCAAAATAGTGGAATTTTCAATAAAATAATTAAACTTCTAATAAAAAAGTTGAACCCTTAACTAAATGGCTCAATTTTCAATATACAAAAAAAAATTTCCAACCTAGGCGATTACTTTTCTACTAAAGCGCGAATTTTCAATAGAATATATCAATTTCAATCAAAAATAGGATGATTAAACTTATAGTTCACACAATTACTCAATGAAAATTAATTTTCCACCAGTTAAATTCAATAAAAAAAGATGAATTTCTAACAAAATATTTTTGGATTTTTAACCAAATACGTGAACTTTCAGCAAAGAGGATTAATTTGCTATCCAAAAAGACGAATTTTCAATAAAACAGGAAAGTTTCTAATCGGAAAAGTCCAACGCTTTGAATACGGTTGTGTTTCTCATTAGAAAGAGATGCAGTTTCAGAAAAAAAAAGAGTTTTCAACCAAATAGTTGAACTTGTCACTAAAAAGGACAACGTTTTACCCAAAAATGGAATCGTTAAATTCTCAGGTGAAAGTTGAATTTACCCAAAAAAGACCAAATTTTCAACAAAGTAGTTGAGTCCTCAACCAAAAATACCAATTTTGATATGATTATATTTTATACAGATCCATATTTTAATTAAAGCTTAAAAAAATTATTCATAAAATTAAGAGATTTCGAATAATTTCAAAGATTTAAAGAGATATTCAATATATCAAGGTATTTCAAAAGATTTTAGGAAATTAAAACTTATTCAAAGAATTTTAAAGGTTTTGAAAGCTTTTCAAATATTTTTATTATTTCCGAGGATTTTAAAGAATTTAAAAGTTCTTGTGCTACTGAAAAAAATACAGATAAAAAAACGTTTTTTCACAATTTTTTAAATTACTGCTACCCAAAAAAAATTCAAGATTTGTCAATTGTTCTTAAAAATGTTGTGGTTGTTTCAAGTCACTTTAAGCTTGCCGAAAAATTAAGAAAAATACATAACCAATAATAAAAAAGTTTTGTATAAGTTTCAATTTTCGAGGAATGTATAGTTTCTTTGTTGCATTTTCCATATTGTTTTTATCTTCTTTGTTTTCATTTCAATAGCTCCTAATTATTTGGTAATTTGTGCGTCTTAGGTAGTAAGTAACTAGATTGCATTCAATAATATATGGCGGAAAAGATATGGAAAAATTACGCAATATACGTGGGACGGGGGGGGGGGGGGTACGAAACACTTGCCCTTGGGAAAAATCCAATTTACAGAAAAGTGTACTTCTATTTCTCTGAGAATTTGATAACTTCAAAATTACTCAATAGCCATAGCCACGAATAGTCCAGTTGTTCAGTAGAATTGTTATTTGAATTTGTAATTATATTCCGTATTCTTATCGACCTTTCAAATCACTTCAGGCGTGTAGGTATAACTTATGTCCGATAATTGCAAAATGCTGCACATTCCGCATATGCACTTACATCTTTTTTCATCGCCCATCGAAACATGCACACGTACAGAAAATAAAAATGAAGATGAGAAAAGGTGGTCAATACTAGAAAAATAGCTTCAATTACTTCCCAGACACTATTTTTGGACGTGAAATGGTCTAATAACAAAATAAAGGAAATCACTTACTCCCTAGATTTGAATTAGAAGTTTCAGTAAAAAATGTTCTCGAACCCAAACAAATATTTTCTTGGGTATTGTATATCAAAATTTGGTTCACATGAAGAAATTTTCGTAGATTCAAAAAAATATTTATATTGAGCCAAATATTCCATCCATCAAAAGATTTGCATAGAAGAACCAAAAAATTCGAGCGGATCAACCAAATATTTTGTTTTACATATAATAACCATAGTCCATGATCAAAGCAACAAAAATGTGGATGAATCAACCAAATTGAAGATTTAAATAAAATTTTCAATCTAAATGATCTTATAAATGAATGTGATGAGAGAAATATTGTATTTACTTCATAATTATATGATCAGTGATAAGAGTAGAAAACAGCAGACACGAACCAGGGCGTAAAATTTTGCCTAGTGCGATACACTTTGTATAGTCTGGATTTAAGTATATTTAATGTGCAGTCCGAAATCAAAAAGTATGTATTGGGAAATGAATTTTATTTTCTGAGAAAAATGTCCGATTTTTTCACTAAAGCTTCAAAAGTATTAAATTTTAGTTTCAATGTTTATTCAAACTATCACTCTTTAGTCTATAAATAATTAAAATTTATATTTCTTCATCGCACGCATCACAATCATTCCCCGATTCCCCTCTTTCTTTCTTTTTCTCATTTGTCCAGTAATAGAAACCACAAGAATATACAACTATTTTTTCTTGAAAGTTGATTCTTTTTACTTAAAAATAATACTATTATATTTTTGGTTGAAAATTCCTTTTTTGATGTGTGAATTCATTTGTTTTTTGTTAGCAAATCTTTTCTTTGTTGGTTAAAAGTTTTATTATTTTTTATTAGAAAGAAGCAACTATTCTGTTGAATGTTAACCTTTTCAGGTTGAGCATCCAGCTGCTTAGTTGAAAATTCTTCTTTTTTTAAATCCAACCGTTTTTTAATTTCATGTTACAAAATTTGTTGGTTGACATAACAATTATTACCATTTTTCGTTGAGAATTCAACTTTTTTTATTGAAAACTCAACTACCTGGTTGAAATTTGAACTAGCGCGAGCCGGAGACAAGTCGAAAAAGTGTCTCTCCCCCTTGGCACATAATATACTATTTGGGTTTAAGATTCATCATTATAGTTGAAAAATCAACTATTTGGTTGAAAATTCAACTGATTTATTGAAAATTCTTTTTTTGGGATGGAACATAATTTTTTGAACTGAAAAGTCAACTAATCCATTTTTGGTTAAGAATTCATCTTTTTGCTTGAAAATTGAACTATTTGGCTAGAAATGAACCTTTTTTGATAAAAATTGATATTTTTTTATTGAAAATTTGACCTTTTTGTATAAAATCCTTCCTTTTTCTGAAAAATTTAACTATTTGGTTAAAATACTTTTTCCTTCTTGACTGGAAAAATTTGCCTTGTTTTTTGTTTTAAATGTCAATTGTTACATTTTCTGTGGAAATTTCATTTTTTTATCAAAAACTCAGCTACCTTGTTGAAAGTTGAACTTTTTTGTGAAGACAGAATTTTTTGATTGAAGATTCATAATTGTAGTCAAAAATTTATATATTTTTTTTGAAGATGTAACTAATTTGTTGAAGATCTGTTGTTTTTTTTTGTTTCAAAATTAATTTCTCAAACCGAAAATATAACAATTACATTTTTCATCGAGAATTTAACTATTTTGTTAAAAGTTCAACTTCTTTGTTTGATTCGAAATGTTTATTATGTAAAATTAAATTTATTCATCTAAAATATCAAATATTACATTTTTTGTTTTCAAATTTATCTTTTTGGCTTGAAAATTCAACTACTTGTTTAAAAAAAAACGTTTTCGTTAAAAATTCACATAATCAATGAGGTTGACATTTTTTTACTTTTGTGACAAAGTTTCCTTTGTTTTTTTTTTGGTTGTCATATCAACAATTGCATTTTCCGCTGAGAATTTCTTTTTTTTAATAAAGAGCCTTTCTCTTTTTTCTGTTTTGAAAAAAGGATATGAGAGTTGTCGGTATAGTGATCCAAAATGTAGAAAAAAACGTTTAACGTTTCGCCATTCGACGACGAGTTTTGCTTGTTGGAAACTCAATTACCTGGTTGAAATTTTAACTACTTTGTTAAAGCTTAATTTTTTGATTTAGAGATTTTTTGTTTCAGTTAAATATTTATCTCTTCAGATGAAGATTTAACTAATTTGCTAAATTTTTTTCTAGTAGAAAATTAATCTCTTTATTGAAAATTCACGTATTTTGTTGAAAATGCAGTATTTTTTCTTGAAATGTTAGAAACTAAAGCATTTGCAATCGAATTGATTATATTGCCTACATTGATTCTATTTATAGAAATTGATTCCCATATTTTAGTGAATAATCTCCTTATTCCGACTTTTAATTGTAATTGGGGTGGGTGGAGCGGGAGTAGCTAAACAAAAATGTTTTGTCCACGATTTGAATCTTTTGAGGCCCTCACATAAAAAATATAACGTTCATTACGATTTTGAATTTGAGCGAGACTGTATTTTACTATTTCAATCAATAAAATGAAAAAAACTGATTTATTATTATAATTTTAAGTACTGATTTGATCAGTTGAACTTCCACTAATTCAGATTTAGATAGTACAGTGAGTCAATTCTTACGAATTGATATATATGATGCTTGACGAGGTGTTACATAAAGTATAATTCAGGGCAGAAAAGGAAAACGTTTTTCTATATAAAACGTTTTACTTTCTCTCTCTTTCCATTCTTTTTCGCTTCTTGACTGGCCTATTTCCCTCTTTACATAATCACGTATAAGAAATTTTTACGTCATGCTTCAGCTGCAATAAAACAGTAAATTGATTGATTGAGGACTGATTGATTATACGCTATTTTTCTCTTTTTGAAAAACACTAGTATCTAAGGAGTATCATTTACATTTTAATCAATATGCTTTTTTTTCATGCGACAAACGCAATTCTATGAAAAGTTTTAGTTGCGTAAAATCTGCGTATGTTCTAATCGTTGGTTGGCTGTTGATAGCAAGAGATATTAAAATTAATCGGTGTTACACGAACCTGGTGTGACGCCGTGTGCAAATTATAATCGCGATAATCGCAAGTGTTTGTTACGAAGTCGCAAGACGATTATCTGTGCAGCTTGTATATATACATACACATGGAAAATTGCATTTTATTCTCTCCGTAGGCAGGTTTCTCGTTAAAGAATCTACTGACTTTATATACCTGTATATACGCTTGGGCGGAGCACAGGGATTCTTACGCAACGAATTTCTCGAAGCATTATTATGTTATCATGCTAAACTGGCGGCTAGTTCGCTCGCGGTTCGGTTTCGCCGTTTCGTTTTTCTTCGAGAGATTTACGCGCATGTAAATGCTGTTCTCCATGCTTCATTAGTCACTGACACGATTCTGCCACCTTCAATTTTAAAGACGCCAGTGCTGGGTGACCAGAAGCTCAGTGTGGCCAAAAGCATTTTTTGTGTGCTAGAATTATCTAACAATGATTTCCAGTAGGTTAGAGTAAACCAAAAATGGGTTATAATGTTTTAAACAAATTAATTAACAGAAGCCAGTTTCTCATAATTCGCAACGATTGGTTGTTTCAAGTTCATAGTTTTCATATGAAATATAACAGAAAATTATGCCTAATTGCGATTAGCTAAGAACAGCTGCTGTTTAACAATTATTCAAACAATTGTTTTCGAACAAATACACAGTTTTCGCATTGTTTAATGAAAAGGCTCATATTTTGCAGTGTCAATCAAATGTGTCTTGCCAATGAATTCTTGATGTCATTTTTTCAAATTAACAACAAATAATAATTTTTTATATAATATTTATAAATAAATTTACAGTTTGGCTTTTCCCGGATAAATATTTTTTTAATTGGATATCAAATTATCTATTTATTGAGTACCGTATCTTGACGATAACCGAAAATTTGAAATGTTCATTCCATAAAATATCTTGAGTATTCTTGAAAAGTTGAACTACTTGTGGTCCTAATGACTGTATGATAAAATGTTATGACTAAAATGATTTGCAGTTAAAAAAACACATTTTCAACCAGTGAGATTAATTTCCAATCCTACATGAATTCTAAACAAAATTGCTGTATTTTAAAACCAAGAAAAAAACAGATTATCTACAAAACAGTTGCATTTTCAAACCGAA
>CAKNXH010078714.1:0-34671 GCA_932178445.1 Andricus quercusramuli | reverse complement strand
AGTTGCATTTTCAAACCGAAAATATGAATTTACCAAAGTTTATTTGCTACTTAATAGGTAATTTTTTCAATGAATAATTAAATTTTTCACCAAATAATTGAATTTTCCAACAGAATATTTGAAGTTTCATAAAAAAATGGATTTTCAACTCAAAAAAATTAATTTTCAAGAAAAAAATTAATTTCCAAGGAAATAGTAGATTCTTCCATAAAATTATTCATTTTCCAACCCAAAAAGATGAATGCTCAACGAAATATATAATAGTTGATAATAAAAAAAAAACAGATTTCAATTCGAAATAAAACCTCCGTTGAATTCATCAAAAAGACAATTCTTCGCAAAATACTTGAACACTCAACCGAAACAGATTAATTTTGAACAAAAAATTTGAATTCCAGACGGAGAAGATTGATTCACTACAAAAAAAAAAAAAAAAAAAAGAATTCTCAACAAAGTACATGAATTTTCAACCAAAGACTTGACTTTTCGTCTAGAAAAGATCAATTTTTGATTAGAAATATCTATTCTCAAGAAAAAATGGATTATTTGCATTTTTTCATAGGAAAATTATTGCTCCCCCAAAAAAACAGTTTTCAAAACAATAGTTAAATTTGCAACCATGGACAGCAAAAGAGTTTATCGTTGAACCGAATGGTTGAATTTAAAAAAAAAATATTTTTTAACCAAGAAGAATTATTCTCTATGAAAAGGACGAATTTCCAACAAAATACATAAATTTTCCACCATTTAGTTGAATTTCCTACTGAAAAATATGAAGTTGCAATCAAATACTTGACTATTTAAGTAAAAAAGATAAATTTTCAACCAAAAATGGAATAGTGGAATTGTTAGTTATAAAAATTAATTTTGAACTGAAAATAAAACGAATTTGTAATGAAATATTGAAATTTTCAATCAAAGAGATGAATCTTAAGAAAAATATCGATTTTCGCCAAGTAATTCAACTATTACCCAATTAGCCGAACGAGATGAATTCTGAAACAAAACTTTGACACTACACTTCTCAACTAAACAAAATTCACTTTTAAGCAGAAGTAATTTGATTTTCTTATTTAAAAAGGGGGAAATTTCTTGAAAATAAGTGAAAAAAGAGCAAGTCTTTCAAAAATGAAAAAGGAGGGGAACAGGAGAAAAAGTGTGAATTCCGAAATCTGTTAATGATTTTTGATCTTATTCAGTTACCATGGAACTGTATCGTTGCCCTACTTTTGCAAAATTTGCAATTTTCACATTGTCGTTCCAATGAGAAGGTATTAGTTTTGCATAAAATTTTTGGATAAAAATTCAAAAAGTTAGTTTTTGTTTCAATCGCGAAAAATAACATTAAAAATAAAAAATACAACATTTTTTTATAAGACTCACCGTTGTTCTTTCATGCACATCAAATGCCATGACCCCCGTCGCCATACACACATGACCGCTTCTTTAAGACGCCTTCTTTAAATATAGTTTTTTATGAATAAAAAAAAAATAATAATTTTTGACCAGAAATAGAATTTTTAATTTTTTGGTAGCATTTTCAGTAATTTAAACCAAAACTGTTTCTTAAGCAATTGAGCGTTTTTCTTTGGACTTTAGAAAACTGTGCTGGTATTGTAAAGAGAATGTGTTTGTTAAGGTTGATAGAACCTTTAGTAAATAAACTTCCTTTAATGTTATTCCATAATATATGCAAGTTAATTTCTTCTTTTTATCTGAATCGAACACGATGTGCGAAAACCGAAAAAAAGCGGAGCGCGAGGCGCGACGTGAACATATTATCGAGCGCGAAGCGCGAGATACAACAAACGTGCGCTCTAGGCGCGCTCAAACTTGCAAGCGAAGCGAGCCGCGCGTGAAGCTTATTACAATTATGGTATTTTTTACTTTAAATTCATAAAAAATGACCCGTTAATCTACTAGACTAAATTTCTTAATAGGTAGCATGCATGAAAATGTCATTTTAGAAATCAAGCTCATCATTAGAACTACTAGAATTTTCATTATTATCAATTCTAATTCTTCGCTTGTAGCTTGTAATAACTAAATCCCGCAATTCTGTTTTTCCAAATAAGCAAACATTAAATATAATTTTTGTAGAGAAATAAAACTCTCTTTTATTAAAATTAAAAAATATTCAAATCTCTGAGCAAGCAATCAAGTCGGTTCATTTTGACTTCAAAAGCTTCCAAAATGATATAAAGTCAATCTAAATTACTACGTGAAAGCTATACGAGCTATCTTTCAATTGAATAGCTGCCATGTTTAAGCTTTAAGCGAGATTAAATCTTTTCAAACATTAATAAAAAAATCGTCTTATTTATCAAACATTCTAGCTGTGCTTTTGATGCACTTATCACTTGCCGAAACTAACTATTGACAAGCTTTATTCTTTCGAATAAACTTTTAAATACTGCTCTTCATGAAGATACCTAAATAAGAATAATTTTTGTGAAGCATGTGAAAGGAGTAATCATGAATTTTCTATAACTTTTCCTTGCATGTATGTTTATTTGGTTTCCACTATCATTTCTCTGCAGATGAGATGCTTTCGATTTATTTGAAAAAATCGATTGGTACTTTGATACTCAAGTATTTTGATAAAATATCATTACAAATTCAAGAATTTTCTCATGTCTGGAAATTGAAATTGAAACCTGCAATATTTTCCATTTAGTATGAATGAACAAAAACCTAATTATCGAAAATTATAAACAATAGAAAATAATTACATTTTCAATGATGATTCGAAATAAAAAAAACATTTTTTCGACAATCTTCTGCTCACGGTATGTGACAGTGTTAATAATGACCCACATATGCATGAATAATGGAAATTTCAATAATTAATTAAAGAACGTGCTCTGATTTCTGTTCACCCAAAATTCAGTTAAATCAATAGAATTCTGCTTCTCCCAATTACGTAATTATAGTAGTACCAGTACATTTCAGTTTTCCGTTTCTAGAGAAAAAAGGAAACAAGACATCGATAGTAAGAGGAAGTTGTAATTAACTACTTCCTAACGTGATTTCCCAGTACGATATATTCACACAAATGACAGATTTCCGCAAGCATTTATTTATGTCTTTATTAGCATTTCTTTCTCTATTAAGTTTATATAAGGTTTTCTTAAATTACTACACAATCTTTTTTTTGAAGAATGAAATGTATAAAATACTACCAAGTCCATGAGACATTGTGACCATTTTTTAGTGGAATTTTCATAAAAGGAATTGAAAGCATCTACTTGCAACAGCCTTTTTTCCAATCCTGTAAACATGATAGGGCGCGCAACTGTTGATTCTCGCGCTTCGCGCTCGATGCTATATTTACCTCGCGCTACACGCACGGTCTTTGTATTTCCCCCATATTTCTGCGCACACCTCTTAAAGTTGAAGGTCAAAGTATCGACAACTGTAATTTGGTGATTGTGAATTCTCTTTTGTTAAAGCTCCTTCGGCTTTAACGAATACATTCTCATCACGTACCTCGTGCTTCGCACTCGATGTTGTCAAAAATGCGAAATTTTCTACATTATATGTTCAACATTATTATATCTAAAATAATATATAATAATAAATAATAATAATAAAATATATGATTACTTCAATATTTGTTCCTGACTTTGCATTTAATTTTATCCTCAGCTACCGTGAAAATTTTATATTATTCCAACAAATGTATATTATTGCAATTCATAATATGAATTGATATTAAAAACAGACGTATTTTCTTTTTCTTTTTTTTATAATTGAAGATAGTGCGCATTCTACGAAAAAAAATCTGTTATTATGCATTTCATTGCAACTTGTGTCGTTTTTCCATGAATTTAATTTGTTTATGTTCAATGTTATTTTATACGATTTGAACCAAAAATACACATTCTAGCGTAAAGTGGTTCTAAGAAAATTTGTATAACAAAAGTTTATGAAAAATTTGTAGATCATTTTTGGTTGAACAACTTTTGTCTATTAATTTTTTTTTCGTCTCTTGTGTCGATTTTCCAAAAATGCAATTCTTTAATTTTTAATTTTATTTTCTAAGATTAAAACAAAAACTATGGATTCTATCAAAAAATGATTGCCACTAAATTTGTAGATCTTTTTTGAATGCACAATTTTGGTCTATTCGTCTTTTTACGTACCTTGCGTTGTTTTTCCAAAGATTTAATTTTCCTATTTTTAATGCTATTTTTTACAAATAAAACAAAAACTACGCATCCTATGAAAAAGTGATCAATAAAAAATTTGTAGATCTTTTTCACACACAATTTTTTGTTCTTTATTTTTTCTCATATCTTGTATATTTTAACCGCAAAATGGAATTTTTGATTTTTCAAAAAAATTGAGAAAAGTCTTATAACAGTATTGTAGGGTGTTCAAAAAGAAACATTCTTCTTCTCCTGAATTTTTTTTTATCGTGCGTTGTTTGGCTTAAAATGTTCATTTTCGTTCGTTTCTTTGAATTGTGTAACTGCTATAACTCCAGTAATTTTTGATTAATCGAAAAAATGCATTGGGATAAATTGTTTATCTTTTTGAGTACTACGAATATTCTTACATGGAATTCTTAAATTTGGAAGAAGTGGTCTCAACAATTTTGAAAAAGCGCTCACTTTTTAAATTTTCATCAAAAATCGCTGGCTAACGAACTTGACCTTCATTTTAGGATACTTGAAGAGTATACCAAAGCCCAATCCAATCTGTCAATTATTTCGAAAGTTATCGTGCTAACAGACTAAAAATCTACATACACACCCAGATACACACCCACATACACACATTCAGTCAGGCAGACTATTCATGAAAACCTGTTTGTTCGGTTCAGAAGGTCTCAAAACTTAGACATTTGATAAAAACGGGGGGGGGGGGTGTCAAATATTACACAAATCTAATATCTTCTCTGATGAAAATGTAAAAACATAAACAGAACATAAACTTTCTAAATAAAGAGGCTGTTACGGAAATTTGAAGCTTTTTTTGGTAATTTTAAATTAAATTTTTGTCACTGAGTGAAAACAATTATTATGATATAGGTTCATTATATATTTCTATAAAGATGAGCATAGTTTACCTGAATGTACAGTAAAGTACTGTGAACTGAATAGCAGATTATTTAAAAAAATAATTCTGCACGGACACATATAATTTACTCGATCTTTAGAAGAAGAGGGACCCGATTTTTGAATACATTTCTATTATTTCCTTTATTCGACAACGCAATTGATAAACAATAATAATTGTTTATTCTATCAACAATCTTATTAAAAAATTGGCAACTTGACTACAATAAATTTTAATCAAAAATACACATTTTCGTCAATTTTCAAGTAGCAGATTTCGCTTTTTCAACTGAACAAATATAAAATTGATTGGGAAGATCATTCGCTTATCATAGTTAATGAACAGTCATTAGCAGACGGTTCCTGAGAGAACTCCATCAATTTGCTGAAAAATAGTCGAGTTGTAAATTTGTTCATACAAGTTTTTACAAAATGAAAAAATATTATTCTTTGATAAATTCTCCTACGGAAAGGATTTTTTGAAGTAATTGGGATTTAATTCCATTGAATAATCGAAATCTGCTGGTTGAAATTTGACGAAAATCTGTATTTGTTTATAAAATTCATTATGTCAAGCCACCCGTCAAAGCTGCCTAATAAAAATTGACCGTAATGACTCATTGGTAGTCGCTTGTGGGGAAAAACTACATCCATTTCTTGAAAACCAGTCAAGTTCTGAATTTGTTTATGAAATTGTTTATTAGTGAAAAATTATTGTTGTTCAGATAAATTATCTTGAGGGACGATTTTTTAAAGATATTTCAAATTGATTTCGTTGTAAAAAGGAAATCTGCCAGTTGAAAATGTAGGGGAAACCTCCCTACAGTGGATAGCTTCCTACAGTGGACATTTGTAAATAAAAGCGAAATGCCTAAAGTAAACCTAATTTGCGCATTTGGTATGATTTAAGTTGATAAAAATGCATCATAAGACAGAATTTCATGTTATACCTAATTATAATAAAAGAAAAAAGTATAAAAAACTATTTTTGACATGACCAAGAAACTTTGTCCTCCACTTTAGTAATTTTTTCCAAGTATCTAAATTTGTTCAGAATGATTTTGTTTATTAATATATGTTCCTTGGTCATTAAACCATAATATTTTTCACCCTAGAATTTTACGTTCTATCTAAGAAAATTATTATAAATATAATCCTTGAGGCTCTCATTTTCCTACTATGGATACCAGCGTCATCCCTATAGCGGATTTTCGGTTAAAAGTTTTAGATAATTTGCACTCATAGGTTGGTACTGAAACAGCAGAAGACAGAATCAGCTGATACTTTGAACATAGCTGCAGCGTAATGTAATTGAGAGTAATTTTAAATTTCCCGCAAGTAGAAATAACCTCACCATGCCCAATTTCTGTGTAGGTATTTTCTAGGTACTTTTGACATGGCAAGATTGGTGGCAATCCTAACCCCACCGGACCTGTCCACTGAAAGGCGTGTTATGAAATATGAGCGAATAACTGACATTATATTTTTGCTAATTTTATGCATAATCGAAATTATATCACTTTTTTCTTTGTTCTGATAGTAGCGTCGGTATGAAATATAATTTAGGGGTACGCATAAAAACATCTTTCTATTTTGATTTGCGGTGTATAATCGAATGTCCACTGTAGGGCAAACCAGCCAACACTGGACAAAATTTTACCACCTCAAAATAACATCAATAGCTTTTTATTCGCTAACGAATTGATTTTTGCTGATATCTCATCACATGAGTGAATATATCAGCTTCATTTGTGTCAGAACAGCTCTTTAATATATATCCTATTTTGTGTTTACTGAAATCTACTAATTTTTGCTATCCACTGTAGGGAGGTCTCCCCTATTTGGTTATTTTATTTATTTTATTAAATAACGAATGATGTCACCTGACTATGTATACTGATAAAAAGGATCCATTCTGATATACTGGTGGTTAATTTTGATGAGAAACTATGTATAGTCATTTGTGGAAAAATAATGAAGTTGTTAATTTGCTTATAAAATTGAGTATAGAATGAAAATTTATTGTGCTTGGATAAATTCTCACAAGGTAAGGAGGTTTTCAAATAATTAAGAGTTAGTTCCGTTGAAGAAACGTAACTCTACAGGTTGAAAATTGAAGGAAATTTGTATTTGTTTATGGAATTGATCTACTTGATCCATTTGTTTAAAAGCGGTCGAATTGTAAATTTGTATATAAAATTGATTGATTTGAAATTGATTTCGTTAAAAAAACGCAATCTGCAAGTTGAAAATTGATGGAAATCTGTATTTGTTTATCAAATTTATTAATCTTGTTTTGCATCAGTTTTGTGAAAGTAACGAACTATTTAGAGCGTGAAGTGGGTAACATATGAATTTGAAGCATTGTATTTTTGTTCTTGTTACTTGATGATATTTTTTTTATTGTCCTCTCTGCGTATATCTCGATTAAAAAATAGAAAATAGTCTGCAAGTATTTTTAATCTTGAAGTAGCACTTTAACTAATTAATTTTTTGATATGAACATAACCAAAGTTTGAAAATATATTAACATACTGAATATTATTTACAAAGAGTGTCAACACTGAAATCACGATGTTTTACATAAATATAGGTGCTTTCAAAAAATAAAATCGTTCATAAATTTATTTTAATTTTCAACTTTGTTGGTTATTGAGGAATTAATGACAAATTTAATAAACCTACTGTTCAAATCATCTTTGAAATATAATTAGCTTTTCATTACAAAAAAATGTTCAAATCGGATCCAAATTGTAAGCTCTGGACCAGAAAGGCTTTTTTGCCCCACTGTAGGCCGCCCAAGTAGGAATTGAAGTGGAAAAAGAAGTGTAGGGTCAGACGTTCAGACTCCGAAGTTTTTCCAATTACCGATATGAATTTTGTATCAGCGTTCAATATCGTGGAATAAAAAATCTCCGCACTGGATGGATCCAAATGTTTATTTATTTCTAATTGCACAATTCATTACTCTCTTGACACGGAAAAATATACACAGGCTCTAAAAAAAATGTTAATTTTATTTAATTAAACTACAAAGAACCGATGACAGCACTTTAATGACTGACGTGATAGAATTTTTAGAGAGTGCATATGTAAAAATACAAAGTCCAAGCTCCACTGTCGGGTTCAACCGCTATAAATTCTCGAAAATTGCTAAAAACGTGTTCTTTTGACACTGTACCTTCAATTTTCTCCAAATCGTAACGTGATAGGCAAGTTTGTGAGATAATTCACAAGATTAATAAGATTAATTTTCTACTCAAGAAAATGAATTTCCAAAAAAATACATAATTATCTACCAAATAGTCCAGGTCTTGAAACACGAGATTATTTTTCTATAAAAAAAGACACGTATTCAACAAAATACATTAATTTCCACGGAACCGTTAAATTTTGTGGCCAAAAAGATTAATTATCTACATAAAATTTGAATTTTCCATCAGAAAATATGATTTTCCTCAACGAAAGAGAAATAAATCTGTCAACAAAAAGCTAGTTGTTTGTCAAATAGTTGAATTTTGAATGATAAAATTAATTTTCTACCAAATAGTTGAATTGTCAACAGAGAAAATTAATTTTCTCCCAAAAAAGATGAATTTTCATCAAAATAGTTGCATTTTTAACCAAAAACATACATTTTTAACAAAAAAAGTTGACACTGAACTACATAGTATAATTTTATAGCAAAGTATTGAATAATTAAACCAAATAGAAGAATTTTCTACAAGAAGATATGAATTTTTGACAAAAAAGTTACTTTGCTACCAGATACTTGAATTTTCAACTAAAATTACAGGTGTTCAACAAAAATATATTATTTTCATAAAATTTGTTCAACTTTCAACCAAGTAGTTGATTTTTCAATCAAAAAAGATGAGTTTTCAGCAAAGAAGATGATTTTATGCCGAAAAAGATGAATTTTCAACAAAGTACACGAATTTTCAATGAAATAGTTGAATTTTCAACTAGAATAAATTAATCTATATTGAGATATAATAATTCCTTCACCTATAATTAATTGTTACATTTTCAGTTTAAAAAACTAATTGTTAGATAGAAAAGAACGAATTCACAGTCAGTTGTTGAATTTTTAACCAAACGGATGAATTTTCAACTAAAATGACGAATTTTCATAATAAAATTATTTTTCAACCAAATAGTTGAATTTTCAGCTTCAAAATAGCAACATGTCTAGGCGAACAAAAAAAAAATTAGGGATCGAATATCTTGAAGAAAAGTTTTGAGTCGAGAATCTCGAAAATTTTATTTGAGATTCTCGATCTCCATGAAGTTTTGAGTTCATTTGAATATGTTCAAAAAAAATCTCAGTAAAAAAAAACTTTCCAACCGAAAATAAGACAAACTGAAGAAATTAGTTCGATTTTCAATCAATGAGATTAATCTTTGACCAAAAGAATAAATTTTCAACAAAGCAGTTCAACTTCCGAACAAGTAGGTGAGTTTTTCACCAAAATAGATCGATTTGTAACCGAATGGTTGCAATTAGAAAAAAAAGAATAAATTTTCAACTAAATGGTAAAATGTTCGACCACAAAAGATGAATTATTAACCAAAAATATAATAGTCGACTTTTAACAAGAAGCTAAGAATCTTCCAACCAAAAATACATTAATTTTCTTATTAAGTAATATCAATTTAGTTCGCATTTGAGCGAAAAAAAGAGATGAACGGGAAGTTTATAAAAACTGAAGAAATTGAAATTCTTTTGGGAAGGGGTCAAGAGGGAAATAGGGGAAAGTGTGTGAACTCTGGAATATGAGTAATTTTCAAACGTTTTAAGTTATTATCGACTTTTACCGTTGCAGGGCAACTCGTCTTCCGGAATATTCCCGAACTTTGTTAAAAATTTATACTGACAAAACGTACAAACCGTTATCTCACTTACCTCAAATTGGTAACATAGTACACATAAAAGAAACCAAAGAAACGCATTTCCTTTGATCCAGTAACTTTCCGCTGTGTAATAGTTTTGTCTAAAAGTCTTCTCATGGTTCAATCTAGTTTTGCGATATATTTCGTAAGTTATAGAAGAAATGGACTTTATACTCTCTAATTTAATTAACGTTTATTACCACATGTAGCTACGATTTAAGCTGTCTATCTAATTATAACAGCATCTACTCTTTAGTAATAGTATTAAAACACAGTGAAATGTACGCCGTGATTTATTATTACTAATTAATTGTTATGGTTTCTGTCTTAAGTAGGAACTAGTGGATGATAGGTAGTAATCCGCTTTCGTGAGATTTCGCACCTAGTCGCAATCACATCTTCACACATGATGCCGAGATGCAAATATGAATCTTTAACATGAGATAGAAACAGATTTTGAGAATTCAAATACTAATTGAAACGTGTGAATAAGATAATTTTTATAAATTATGTGGTACCCAAATTGTGTCAATTTGCAGGATGCCATCTTAATTCTGAAAGAAGAAATACAAATGTGTTTTAATAGTAGAAGATGTAAATTAGAAACGATTTACTAGGAACATTTTTCAAATAGATTATAGTTATACGGTATAAAATCAGAGCAACAAATCATTTTTTAGGAAAATCTTGTAATTTGATGAGATTAAATTACTAAAATTACTTTCATTGTCTTTGTAAAGCGGAAAAGGTTTTCTCTACGCTCGCTGGCTCATCATTTTTTGCCACCCGGTGGGTGTGGTGAGCGAGTGCGCGCAGCCAAACCTGTTACCGCAAACGATCGGCGATGGAAATAATTTTTTTCAATATAATTTCCTCGAAGAAGATGGTAGAACTATTGATATGAGCGCTTCTAGAAGTTTCTAGAACATCAGGTTGGCACACTATGTTGTTAAAAAAATGGTGAAGATGACTAATTTTCCCAAGAATCTGATGTGATGGAGCAAATCTAATATCAGATTGCCAAAGCTTTCTTCTATTTCTTACAATAATTTGAAAAACCATGAAAATTTTTGAAAAAATGACAAATTTGTTTTTTCAAAATGCAGTATTTTCTTAACAGTGATTCAGATTTTCTTATTTTATTCTAAGTAAGAACTTCAGTTCCTTTAATTTATTTTTAAAGAATGCAAAAAAAATTAAATGGCAATATGACGTCTGTTTTTCTATAAATCTTGAAATTAAATTTTATGGAAAACGTCAGGTTTCGAAAATTTTTTTCCCTTCTAAAGACAAAACATCAAAACAATAACCATAGTTCGAACTCTAGCAATATAAACATTTCTTGACTTTTTCCTTTTATTTTATTTTTAGAAAAGTAACTGCGTGAAAAATTCAAATATTCGCAAGATAGCATCAGAAGAATAATGATCCAAAAATAATAAATGACACTAAGACTCCGTTTGAAACGTAATTATTATAACACACACCGAACTCTCGGTCTCAGTTCAGTTTCAGTGGTAGCCTGCAAATAGCCGTAGTCATAAGTGTTGGAAATCCAAACTCAGGGCTTTCCGAACCCTTTGGAATTGGAATGCATAATATCACGCAATATACTCGGCTGCGTATTTGCGCACGCCAGCCTTTCTGAGGCGAGAGTCGCAACTTTGTCTCGCCCCTTGAGCGGAGAAACTGCGTGGGTCAGCAGTTCTAGGAAGAACAAGACCGGGGGGACAGAATCCGAGAGTTAGGTGTATTATGATTAAAACCATTATATACGGAAATGTTGATGAATTATACAGTATCCAAACTGTGTCCATTTTCGGCCAGCGATCAATATTCTGCAAGGAGAAATACAAATGTGTATCAATAGTTAAAAATATCAAGGACTAAAAAAGAAAGGTTATCCCAATTGACCTGGACGCAAAAATCCAAATATTGGCCTGTAGCGTTTGGGAGAAGTGCGGAAAATCATCGAGTCGCACCGGATGCAACAAAGACTAGTTCTGGCTTTGAGGGAAATGAACTGAAACAGTTATTAAAAATCATACATATTATTTATTGCGGTAAAATATGTAAGTAAGATATGCATTTGCTTATTAAATTCGTTCACGAATGTCACAATTACTTTCCATTGTTTAAAATGAGAAACTGAGCTTTATATTTACGTATATTTCGAACAAAAAATAAAAATTAGAGGCTTCAATTATTTTTAATCTCGAATGAGCACTTTCACTCAATAATTTTTTATTATAAAAACAACAAATTTTTTAAAAGATGTGTAACATGCTGAATATTATTTGGAAGGAGTGTCAACATGGACACCATAAGGTTTCTCGGATCCAAATTGTAACCTCTACACTTGAAAACCTTTTTTTGCCCTACTGTGTGGCGCCCGAGTAGATTGAAGTGGAAAAAGAAGTGTAGAGCCAGACGCTTTATCTCGAACACTTTTTTTAGTGTCCGACTTAATTTTCGTATCAGCGTTTAATATTGTGAAATAAAAAAAACACTGTTCTCGATTGACCCGAATATTTAATTATTTTTAGTGGCATGATACTGTAATCTCTTAATATGAAAAAGGATACAAATCCTCTAAAAAAATGGTATTTATATTTCATTGAACTGTGTCGTTCAATAGCAAAGTGCAATGGTAAATATAATCCTAGCAAATATCAAACTTGGTGAGATTTTTCAATTGGAAGTGGATCAAGTAGTTGCGGTTGTATCGGAATTTTATTAATTGGCAATTCGACGTTTTTCTCTTCGTTTTCATGCACTGTTCAGGACCATAGAGAAATATCAGATCCAAATCGTTTTTTTGTACTTTTGATGCGTCTTATAACTTTATAATTGAAAAATGGACACGAGGCTGTTTCACGAGAAATTTGGTTTGATTTTTCGATATCCGTATCGCGACGCAAAAAAAGTTTCTGTGGACAAATTGATATTCAGAAGCCACTTTTTAACCGATTTAAACGTTCTTTTTTTCAAATTAAAGCTAATAAAATTTTGCATAAATCTGTCATGGCAAATTTTGGAAACAGTTTTTTTTATTTTTTTTATTTCATAACAAAAATGGAAAAAAACAAAAAAAAATTTTCAAAAAAGTATCGGTTTTCGAGAAATACTTGGATTCAATTCGAACTACCTAGAATCAATAAAGCAACTATCCATAAAAGTTGTCTGATAACTTAGCAATTGTTAAAAAATTTATTGAATTTGTTATAAACAAATAGGTGGGTGAAAATGGATTCATGGGGATTGGCAGCGATTCGTCAATTGATTCGCACTATTTTTGAACAATTTCGAGAAATAAACCGTTTTTTAATTAATTTTATTAAAAATAATAAATAATTTTTCATTTTATAAACAAATTTTATAAACAATTATCCACAGCAGGTATTTATGATGAAATAAATCAAATTTTTTCTCCTAAATCTGCCAAAAATTATACAAAAATTTCACTTACTGATCATATTTAGTCATCCAATAGCAATTGATGATTGTTTAAACAAAGTTAATTAACAAATGCACTGTTAGGCTATTTTTATAGGTAAAGACTTGGTTTTTTCTTCGTATTAAAGTGTAAATAGCTAGTTTCTAGATATTCTTGTAGCTTACATGACATTCAACAATTTCTATTATTAATAACAATTGTTTAAACAAATTTTTTTCATACTAGGCATTTTGCAACCAAAAAAAATGCGTTTCAAGGTATTAGCAGCCTGTTATTCATTAATGGCTCTTTGGTCATTGGTCAAACATAATTGATGATCGTTTAAACAAACCTAATAAACAAATTCATTTTCCGGCTATTTCTGAAGGTAAAAACTTGGTTCTTTCAACGTGACCAACTTTAAATGAGTAATTTAAACATTTTTTTCAGAAACTTCGATAACGATCAACTGTTTTTATTGTTATCTATAATTTTATACAAACAATTTTTTCCTCATACATTTCTAAACACAAATGCTAATTTCACAACCAAAGTCGGCACACATTTGTTTTGAATTTCCGCTTTCATGTTAATATTTTTCTTTGTGAAATAAATGAATATCGGTAGCACATGACACTAACTTCACACCGTTCATTCTCGCGTTCACATGTATGGGAGGACAAAGATTTGTCTATAAAATAATTAATAACAATGAAAACAGTTGATCGTTATTGAAGTTTCTGAAAAAAATGTTTAAATTACTCATTTAAAATTGGTCACGTTGAAAGAACCAAGTTTTTACCTTCAGAAATAGCCGAAAAATGAATTTGTTTATAAAGTTTGTTTAAACAATTATCAATTATTTTTGACCAATGACCAAAGAGCCATTAATGAATAACAGGCTGCTAATACCTTCAAACGCATTTTTTTTTTGGTTGCAAAATGCCTAGTATGAAAAAAATTTGTTTAAACAATTGTTATTAACAATAGAAATTGTTGAATGTCATGTAAGCTACAAGAATATCTAGAAACTAGCTATTTACACTTTAATACGAAGAAAAAACCAAGTCTTTACCTATAAAAATAGCCTAACAGTGCATTTGTTAATTAACTTTGTTTAAACAATCATCAATTGCTATTGGATGACTAAATATGATCACTGAGTGAAATTTTTTTATAATTTTTGGCAGATTTAGGAGAAAAAAATTGATTTATTTCATCATAAATACCTGCTGTGGATAATTGTTTATAAAATTTGTTTATAAAATGAAAAATTATTTATTATTTTTAATAAAATTAATTAAAAAACGGTTTATTTCTCTAAATTGTTCAAGAATAGTGCGAATCAATTGACGAATCGCTGCCAATCCCCATGAATCCATTTTCACCCACCTATTTGTTTATAACAAATTCAATAAATTTTTTAACAATTGCTAAGTTATCAGACAACTTTCATGGATAGTTGCTTTATTGATTCTAGGTATTTCGAATTGAATCCAAGTATTTCTCGAAAATCGATACTTTTTTGAATTTTTTTTTTGTTTTTTTCCATTTTTGTTATAAAATAAAAAAATAAAAAAAAAACTGTTTCCAAAATTTGCCATGACAGATTTATGCAAAATTTTATTAGCTTTAACTTGAAAAAAAAAACGTTTAAATCGGTTAAAAAGTGGCTTCTGAATATCAATTTGTCCACAGAAACTTTTTTTGCCCCACTGTGCGACGTTTTGTTCCTCTTTACGTATGAACTGAGAGGTTCGTAGTTCCCAATCGGGCATAAATGTTTAGTTTTTTGTACCAGCCACAATTTTTATTCATAAAATAAGTCCATTTTTACGTCAATTTCATGCGCGCGACTTCTAAAATTTTGTTCGAATGTTAAAAAATTAGAAGCATGTTTTCTCACACAAAAAACAAAATATCGCGATATGGTCGAAGTAAAATCAAAATAAGTTGTTTGTGAACCACCCTAATGCACACAGTATTTTTCTGGAAACAAAAAAACATTAAATATTTCCGTTAGAAAATTTTGATACAGAATTACAATTTCTATACCAACACTACAAATTGTGGATATAATTTCATATTTTACTTAGAGATGCATACTAGGATGCGGCGAAAATACATACCTTCCAAAAATCGAAAACGGATAGTGCTGAAAGCTGCTACGTGTTTTTACAAATGAGAGTCTCTGTAGAGTCTTTGAAACTGAGCAAAAATTATATCTTCTAATCAATCAAATGATGATTAATTGGACCTTCTCTTGAAGAATCCAAAACACAAAATAATTTATACAAATAAGTGCAGTTTAAAATCAAATTAATATTTTATTACGCTCCATGCATGCGCACGACCATGCATGCATCGAGCTCGTGCACCACTATAAAGAAACGCTTACATTGATTCAATGGCACATGTGAAAAAATTTCCAAAGAGTGCACGGGAAAATAAAAAGTATAAGCTTAACTTTGAAATATTTTCTAATTTCCTAGTAACTCGAGTTCAACCGCTATAAATTCTAATGTTATAGGCAATTTCTGAGACCTGATTCGCGTTCAGTGCCAAAGAATCTATCGAGAGCGTTAGATCAATCCCATACACAAAATTGACGTTAAGTAGCGTTATCAAAAAACAACGTTAACTTTCTAAGAAAAGGATAAATTTCCAGTAAAACGCATGCGTTTCCAAAAAAACGGTTGAATTTTAGAACATAAAAAATGACTTTACCAGAATAGTTGAATTTTTAACGAAATAATTAAACTTTCAATTGAATAATTACATTTTTAATCGAATTGCTGGATTTTTAACCTAAGCAGATGCATTTCTAATCCAGAAGATTAGTTTTCCACCCAAAGATGAATTTTCAAGTGAAAAAGATGCATTCTCACTAAAAAATTGAATCTTCGAATTTTCAATTCAAATAATTACTTTTTGATGAGAAAAAACCAATTTTTGAAAAATTTGTAAGTTATAAAAAATGTGCCTTCGCAATGGTGAGCCGTTTTCAAAAATCATTTAACTCACAACTTTTTGAATCCAAATGGATGTCGTTTTCTGCCGTTAACGCTTTAATTCATATGACCTTCAGCTATTTGGATATTGCTTTAATCCTGCTTAATCCCAACATGATTGCGGCCAAACAAATGATCATTTAGAAGAATTCTACTTCACGTCAACCCGAAACAATTGATCCGTCCACAAAATTCACAATGCTTTGAAATCATATGAATGTCGTTTTCTGCTGTATTCAAACTAATGTTAATCCATTTCAATGCACAGCTTCTTACTGGGAGTCTATTCAAATAATATAATGATATACATTATCATAGTTTAACAGATAATAAAGTCGAACACTGTAAAAACTGTACAACACTGGTAGTCTATGTAATTTTACGCAGAGATTGGTATGTGTGGATTCTTGCATTTATTACCTCGATTCTAGTAAAATTAACGTTATAAAAAAGGTTGCTGCTGCTAACTTGAAAATTACGACATTTAGAGGTGGCACATATTTATAAAACATATATTATTTATAAGGCTATGAATATATAATTGTTCGTCGTACAAAACATAATACGAAATCAAAAAGTTTTATATTGTGCCTAAGATTAACATGAAAATGGAAAAAGAATCGTTTTTCTGAATTGAGGGTTCTTGTTAATGACAATAGTTATGGACAGTGAGGAGCACGTATTGAAAAGGCTAAGGGAGGTAATTATTTTATAAAAACGAAGTATTATTTCAGGGCTTGTTTCAGGTATTAGAAAAAGACTAAAAGAACAGTCTCGAGTGACACTAAAAAGATACCTCTGGTGGGAACCCAGATTTATTTGTTTCACATTAAAACTATAAAAAAAGGAATCTTTAGTTTTCAAGGCTCATTTACACCTTTGTTGGAAAAACTCTCTTCATGCCACTCTACCATACCGTAAAATCTTCACGGAAAGAGAAAATTCTAGAATAAGATAAATGCATGGCGTCGTCACATGGTAGAGTGAGAGGAAGATACCTTTTACGCCTGCATGCAGATAAGGTGTGAATAGATCATAACAGTGATAATTACAGTCAAATTAACGCTATGAAGAAATTTGATAGCGAATGACTTGAAAATTGTGGCTTTTTGAAGAGCGTGGATTCATAGAAAATATTTGGCTCATAAGGCTACCAATAAATAGTGGCTCATATTATATTATATTTTAAAAATCAATTCAGTTTATGAAGGATTGCTATTTATGAAATTATTATAAAAATGATGCAGGATAGTTTACTCTCTAAATTAGAATCAGTTAAAAAGTACTAATCTGAAGCAGTTTTCTGCAAATTTAAATAGCGCCGATTCGTTTACATCTAATCAGTAAGAATCTACTAATTCTATATGTAAGCATAACTGACTAAATCACTTAGTCACTATATCTAAAAAAGTAATTAGTAATGCTGCTACTTAATCAACTAGTTAATGTATTGCTAGTAACTATTTCAAATGGTAGTTTAAAAAAAAAATCAAAACTGATGATGCTGATGAACATTACTATGACGGTTCATTATTACCAGTTTTTCCCACTGGATTTCACTCACACAATGTAAATTCATCTTTCCTGTTCAAATCAATTGATTCTCTTTAGAAACATTTTTTCATACAAGGGAGGAAATCTAATAAGTTTTTTCATAATTTGAGGTTATTTCTGTGTTTATCCACTGAATTTCTTTTTGTAAAATAAAAATTTTAAAGTGTTGAGGAGTACCAGGGCCATGACACCCTGAAATGGCATTTTATAACAACGGACTTTTTACACTTTGTTTGGCTTAAGAATTAAGTGTTAAGGCTTTTAGATTTAAATGTTATCAAGTATTTTTTGTGATGAACGAGAATAATAGGGTATAAGTGCGTTGTTCTTGAGTGCAATTCTAGTTACGCGTGTTGCTCCGAAAAAGTTCAAGTTTACACCGTACCAAAAAAAAAAAAAAATGATTAGCAGTTCGAACTCAAAAGTTCATTGCCTCACTATTCGATTCGGGTAGTGTTTCTAGGTGGATATTTACTACCAGTAAGGGTCCACCACACCCACGATGGGCCAACAGCACGCAGTATTCCCGAACGGTCACCCATCCCAGTACTAACCGTGCCCAACGCTGCTTAACTTCAGTGATCTAACGACAGCTGGTGTTTTCAGCGTGGTATCGTACCAAATTACAAGAAAATAATAGACATCTGGCAAAGAGCTATTTTATTGAAATCAATTTATTGACGTTACTATGAAAAAATTTGAAAACAGTTTGAAGTCGTTACAATTGTTCTTAAAGATCGCAATCTTTTTGTTGCACTTTGAAAATAATTGAAAAAAAAGTGTTGTGCCATAAGAAAAAATATCATCGAAAATATGCAATTAAATATTTTTGTTTATTCGCAAGTTATTGGTAACATGAATTTTCACTTGATATTAATATAATAATTTGATCAAGTTCTTATAAAAAAATTTGAACACATTTTTGTTTCATTACAATTGTTTTTGAAGTTCGCAATCTTTTTTGTTCACTTTCAAAACAATTGACAAAAAAGTGTTGCACTATAAGACAAATTTAAAATTCCAACGAGATATTGTGTAAAAATATGCAATTAAACTGCTTTTTTGTTGTAAAAAACGAAAATTATTGCTAACATGAATTTTCAATTAATATTGATAAGAAAATTGATTAAAGTTGTAATCAAGAAATTTGAAAACATTTTTATTTATCAGAACTGTTTTTGAAGATCGCAATTCTTTTGTTCACTTTGAAAATAATTGAAAAAAAGTACAAAAAACGCAAATCAATGATAACATGAATTTTTAGTTAATATTATTAAAACAATTGATTAAAGTTGTTATCAAAACATTTGAAAACATTTTAAATTCATTACAACTGTTTTTAAAGATCGCAATCTCTTTTGTTCATTTTGAGAATAATTGACAAAAAGAGCGTTGCACTATAAGAAAAATTTACATTTTATATTATTGGTAACATGAACGAAAATCAATGAAACTAAAGGTACTTTTTATCGCAATTCAAATTCAGTTCAATTATTAATTGAAGGGTTGCAGTACAGAACTAGATTGGCAACAAAATCAGAATTTTCCAGGAGAGACACATAAAATTCTGTAAAATCGAAATCATCATTTAAGGATAAAACAAAAGTTTACTCCCGAGGAGAAAATGAGTTTAGTTAGAAAATGTTAAGCAGTTTCAAGTTAATCATTTAAGAATTTGAAGTTGCAAATTTCACGGGGCTCGGAAAATATTTTTGGATAGTGACAAAAAATCTGTTCTTTAATTTAAAAAAAATCATAGAAACTTGCCTCTGAGATATAAGAACGCTGAATAAGAATAAAAAAGTTTTTTGAGAAATAAAACAATTTTTCATTAAAATTGAGAAACATTCGTTCGTTTTGACTTTAAAAGCTATTGGCGATGACATACAGTTAATCTTAACTGCGCGAACGCTCAGCTCTGAATTAATTGCTATAAGAGTTATCTTTTAATTGAATAGCTGCCATGTTCAGCTTGAGACTTGATTAAATCTTTTCCAATTTCCATAAAAATATCGTTTTACTCATCGAACATAAAACTGAATATTGACAAGCTTATTTTTTTCAAGAAAGTTCTAAACGTTTCTTAAAAAGGACGTAGGCGATGATTTTCAATTTGGTTTGGAAACTTTCAATGAATGCCGGGGAACAATAAGCAATTAAAAAATCCCGTCTGCAATCACCATTCAATTAAAGTTATATAGGCCTTTCCATGATTATTCAAGTTCTTTTAATTGTAATTATTTAAAAGCAAGAGATAAATATTTTTTTTCGAGGAGAGACTGATTTTTATAAAATAAGTGAAATGTATAATCATGAATTGTTCACTTTTGAATATACGTTCATTTAAATTATACTATAATTTTCCTGCAGATGGGAGGTTTGCAATTCAGTCAAAAAAAGTCGATTGGTGTTGATGTGCTTAAGTGTTTATATAAAATTTAATTATAAATTCAAGAATTTCGTCAAGTCTGCAGATAAAAATGAAGACCTAAAATACTATTAATTTAGCAGAAGAACTGAGATCCAATTATCTAAAATTATAAACAATAGAACATAATTACATTCTCAGAAATGGCTCAAAATGCGAAAACTTTTTCTTGACAACCCTCTGCTCACAGTATTTGCCATTGTTAATAGAGATCCACATATAAATAATAAAAATTTCAATAATTAATAAAAGAACGTGCTGCAAGTTTAATACACCAAAAATTCATTTAAATCGATAGAAGTCTGATTCCAACAAGCGTGTAATTATAGCACTACCAGCACATTCCAGTTTTCCGTTTCTAGGGAAAAAAGGAAACAACACATTGAGAGTAAAAGGAAATAGTAATTAACTACTTCCTAGCATGATTTCCCAGTACGATATATTCTTATATATGACAGATTTCCGCAAGCATTTATGTCTCTATCAACATTTTTTTCTCCATCTAGTTTACACGAAGATCTTTAAAATTATTACACAATAATACTTCGACAAGTATGAAAGATATAAAATACTACCAAGTTATGAGATACTGCAACAATTTTGTAACGGAATTCTCATAAGAATAATTATTTGAAAGAATCTATGTGTAACAGTCTCATTTTTGATTCTGAAGACATCATCTGAATAAGTGCGTCAATTTTAGAGGTAAAGTAAAAATAAAACATGAACAAAAAACATAAAGTTTCTAAAATGAAGTTTTCGTGAAAGTGCAGTCAACTGGATGAGAGAGTATTCAATGAAATCAGTTTGCAAGTACACAGAGAATTTACCCGATCTTTAGAAAAAGAACGACTTGATTTTTGAATATGTTTCTATACATTTTTCATTTAACAACAAAGTTGAAGACCAATAATAATGCTTCATTTCATGACCAGTTTTATAATGAAATTCACAGAGACTACTTTTCTTCAAATGGGTGCTGTTTTTGGTTACAAAATCGATTTCCGGTGACTTACCAATCATTTTAATAATAAGACTTTTCCAAAGAACAATATCTTTTCTTCATTAAATGAATTTAATAAATGAATACAAATTTTCGTCAATTTTTAACCAGAAGATTACGCTTTTCCAACGGAATCCATATAAAATTGCTTGGAAAAATAATTCACTTATGATAATTCATCAAAGACCAATAATTGTTTATTTTATTAACAAAATCACAGATTGACTACCTCTAATAAAATGGATGTCGTTGTTCTAATAGACATTCAATGACTCAGAAAGGAAATTCTTCATCGGGAAACTTTGTTAGGCGATAAAATTTTTTATTTATTTCAATAAATGTTATTAAAAAATACGCAATAAAGATTAAGAGAAGTGCTACATTTGAAAGCCCAAGCACTATATAGCTTAAAAAATTTTGAAATCGCGAGTTTCTTAGTAACATTGCTTATAATAAAATAATTGTAGCTCATTGATGAGATGTCATTAAAAAGCTATATGGCCAGATTGTTTGGAGTTGATTTTTTTGGAAAGCCGAAATCTGATAGTTGAAAACTGATAAAAATCCGTCTTTGTTTATAAAATGAAAAATTATTGTTTCATTGATAAAGTCTCATATGAGAAGGCTTCTCACAAGTTGTTTGCAGTGATTTCCTTTGAAAGAAGCGAAATCTGCCAGTTGAAAATTGACAAAAATCTTTACTAGTTTATAAAAAGTATTTAATTAAATGACAAATGACTAATTTTCTGGCAAAATCTCCTGATAATTAGGGTCTTTTTTGAGTCATTGGCAGTCGACTGAGAGAAAAAAACTATATCCATTTGTTGAAAAGTAGTGAAGTTGTGAATTTGTTCATACAATTGTTTATGAAATGAAAAATGTTTCTTCTCTGATAAAGTCTCGTAAGAGAAGGATTTTCCGAAGGTATTTGAAGTTGATCATATTGAAAATAACGAAATCTGCCGGTTAGAAATTAATTAAAGTCTGTATTTGTTTATAAAATTCATCCAGTTAAATGAAAAACAATGTCACCTTATAATTTCTTCCAATAAATGAGATCCTTCCTAATACATTGTCTATCGTTTTCGTAGGAAAACTACATGCAATTCTTGACAAGTAGTCAAGTTATGAATTTGTTCAAGAATTTTTGTATGGAATAAGCCTTCATTGACGGTTAGTAAAGTATCATAAGCGAAGGGATTTCTGGAGCATTTTGATGTTGATTCTCATGAAGAAATCAATTCTGCTGGTTAAATTGACGAAAATTTGAATTATTTTATCAAATTAATTACAATTATGAACAAATATTGTTATCTGACGAAATCTTCTAATAAATGAGGACCTTTGTGAGTCAATCGCAATGAATTTCATGACAAGTGATAACATTTATTTATTTACAACTGGTCAAGTTGTAAATTTGTTTATAACATTGGTTATAAAGTGAATGTCATTATTGGTTGATAAAGTATCATAAGCAAAGGATTTTTCCGAGTTATTTAACATTTATCTCATTGAAATAATGAAATTTGCCATTTGAAAATTGATGAATATCTGTATTTGATCATCCAATTTCCTAGAACGTGAGAAATTTTTATTGAGTATTATCAAATCATACATATCATGTATCGTGGACAAATTCTGGATCAATTCTGTTGAAGGCATAAAGTGTTCAGAGCGTGAATTGGTAAGATATGCATTTGTTTATAATCCTGACAATTTCTTTGCATTTTTTCGAATAAAAGACTGAGCATTTTTTGTACCTATATCTAAAAAAATGGAAAAGTAGAGTCTTCAAGTATTTTTAATCATGAAGTAGCACTTTCACACATGAATTTGTTAATATAAAGAAAAACCAAATTCTTTAAAAATATTTCAATATATTAAATACTATTGGCAAAAAGTCTCACACTGATATCATGGTGTTTTACATAAATATAGGTAGTTGCAAGAAATGGAATCGTTTATAAAAATTTTTTTATGGTTACTTTGTTCTTCATTAAAAAATCTAGAAAAAAAGATTAGAAAATCTACTGTCAAAAATCTCTTGAAAATTAGTTAGCTTTTTGATACAAAAAAATTCTTAAACCTGATCCAAATTGAAAGCTCTAGACCAGAAAGGCTTTTTTGTCCCACTGTGTGGTGCCCAAGTAGACTGCAGAGTGGAAAAAGAAGTTTAAGGCCAGCCGCTTGAACTCGAACGCTTTTTCTACTGGCCGATTTGAATTTTGTATCTGTGATTAATATTATAACGTGAAAAAACTCGTTTTTGGAATGATCAAAGTGATCATTTATTTTAAATTGCACAATACATTACTCTTTTAAAACTATCGAAAATGCCTGATCACTTTCCATTCACAAAATTGATACCTTAGAAGATGAATTTTAAACCCGCACCAAGAATGGAATAGTTATATTTTTAGTCTGAATAATTACTTTTCAACTGGAAAAAGGAATTTTGAACAACTTGAATTCAACCGAAAAGAGTATGAACTTTTTTAAAACACAAAAATAATTCTTTACCCAAAAAGATGAATTTTCAACAGAATACATCAATTTTCAACCAAATAGTTGAGTTTTCATCAAACAAGATTAATGTTTAAAAAAAAAAAAAAATATTGAACAAAATACGCGTATTATAAGGAAACCGTTGAACTTTGAAGACAAAAAGATGGATTATCTGCAAAAATGTTAAGTCATTACCAAATAGTTGAATTTTCCACAAAACCCAACAATTTTCCCGAAAACAATTGCATTATCAACAAAGCATGAATTTTTTACGGAAAAGACAAATTTCCATCAAAACAGTTTCATTTTCAACCAACGATATAAATTTTTAACAAAGAAGTTAATATTTAACTATAAAGTATAAATTCATACCAAATTTTCAAATACTGACACCCAAAAGAGGAATTTTCTACTACGAAACATACATTTTTGGCAAAAAAGTTACTCTACGACTAGATAGTTGGATTTTCAATTAAAATTATTATATTAAAATAATGCAACTTTTAACGAAGTAGTTGATTTTTTAATAGGAAAAGATGATGTTACAGAGAAGATCATTTCATACAAAAAAACATTAATTTTCAATGAAATACATTAATTTTTAGCCAATTAGTGGTCTTTTACCAAAAAGAAATAAATTTTTCGTTGAAAATCTCAATTTTTAACCTTGAATTGATTAGTTACATTTTCAGTTCGAAAAATTATTTCTCAACTAAAAAAGAATAAATTTACAACCGAATTTTCACTTTTCAAGCAAGCAGCTAAATTTTGAACTAAAATAATGAATCTTCATGGAAGAAAAAGAATTCTTAACCAAATAGCTGAATTATCAACTAAAATATATGAACATGCTGAGGTGAACAAAACAATTATTAGAGATCGAGAAACTTGAAAGATAATTCAGGATCTCGTGTCGAGGATCTCGAAACTTTTTCGTAGAGATTCTCGATCACCATCAAGTTTTGAGTTCATCTGAACATGTTTTAAAAATGTCTGAGCAATAAAAAATAATGTTGAACAAAGTAGTTCAATTTGCAACCAAAGAAACATTTGCATTGCTATCGGACATCTTTTTTTTATACATAGTTGCTTTCAGTTTTCTAGTTACTTTTTATTGAACCTAAGCATTTTTTTAAAGCAGAAAATTTTCTTGGGCGAAATATGCTGCTCTGGAGATTTTCCGCAGTTTTACCATCTTCACGACTACTTAGAAAATTTTCTTGGGTGTCAGATCGCGGTGGGGAGACTTGCAGTTTTGCCATCTTTACAAATACTTAGAAAATTTGCTTGGGGAAGAGATATTGATGGGAAGACTTGCCGCAGTTTGGCCATCTTTACAACTATTTGGACAATTTTCCTGGGCGAGAAATGCCGCTGAGACCTTGCCGCGGGTGAGGGGTGCCACATATGTGACAATTAGTCCTGGGAGACTTGCCGCAGTTTTGCTACTTCGATATGGCCTTGAAAATTGTTCCCAAATGCGAGATGCCACTGGGAAGACTTGCCGTGTGTTGGAGATACCGCGGATGTGACAAATAGTCCTGGGAGGCTTGCCGCAATTTTTGCTGTTTTAATATGGACTTGGAAATATTCCTCGGATCAGAGATGCCGCTAGAAGGAAAATAAGTCCTGGCAGACTGGCCGCAGTTTGGCTATTCTTATTTGTACTTAAAAAATTGTTTAGAGGTGAAAGGTGTCACTGAAAGACTGGCCACTGGTGAGAAATGCCGCAAAAATGTCAATTTCACTCTGAGAAATGTCACGCGGGAGAGAAGCCGCTAGATGAAGATGCCTCAGATGAGACATGCCGCAGATGTGACATGCCACAATTGTGACATTCTGCAGGTGTGACTTGCCGCAGAGAGACTTGCTGCATGTGAGATGATGTGGATCCGTCCAGAAAGCCTTTTTTCCCCACTCTGTAGCCAGACGCCTAATCTCGAACGCTTGTTCTATTATATTGTATCTTTTCATAGCCAATTGCAATGGTAATCGTAATCGTAGCAAATATTAAGCTTAGTGAGGTTTTCCAATTGAAAATGGATTAAGCAGTTGTGGTGATATTGTCATTGTGTTAATTGGCCATTTTACGTTATCCTTTTTAATTTTATGCATTGTTCAGGGCCATAGGGAAATATCAGACCACAGTGGTTTTGTTATTCATATGTTGCCTCTAGAAATTTCATAATTAAAAAAATGTACACTTGGTCGGTGCCCAAAATTCATATGGATGGATTTTAGTCATCGATGGCTTAAAGTGTTCCTTTTTGACCCCACTTTATGGATTCGTGTGGCCTTTTAGAAAATCTCAATATGGCGGCCCAATATGGTGGCGAGAAACTACGAAAAAATCGAAAGGTCAAATCAAAAAGCTTGTAAAAAAAAGGATCATCGTTCGATTCCATTGATTAAGGTCGTAAACTGTTGCCAATTGACTTCCTTAAAAAATTAGTGTTGTAGGTTGATGAAATTCAATATGGCGGATCCAAGTGGGACGACTGAAAAATCTTTAAATTAAAATTCCCGACGCAATAAAATGGCTTCAATGTTCGAAATATTTTATTATTGTTTTCTCAATGAATAAACAATACTTATTTTAAATAAGACTATTTTTGTCGCCCGTTTTATTCTGGAAATTTTATAATTCGGGAATTCTAATCGGTCGGATATTCTTTGATCAGGCAATTTCCTGCTTACTTTATATTATTGCTTTTTTGGGAATTTTATTATGCATACTAATGTTATAGACAACCATTTTTCAAATATTTTCTTATATTTACACAGACATACAGTTGGACAATTTACTCTTTTCTTATAAGAGAAAATGTCATATATACGTCTTTGGCGCTCTTGCCAACATATCGAAATAGCATATGCACCATTCGAACGAATTTTGAATTCAAAGAAATTGTTCCTTTGAGTTTGTCCTTAAAATTCAAAGTGACTGTACCTTTGAAAGAAGTGAAAATTTGTTTGATTTTAAATAAAGTTGTGCAGTTGATTGGATCGAATATTCAGCAACTGATCCACTATAGGAAGATTCGGGGCATATAACACTCTGGTTATCATTACCCGCAATAAAAAAAAATCATGCCAATATGTCAAATCTATCAAAAATTACAGGGGAACCTGGAGAAAAAGAACCAGAAAATTTATACATTGAATTCGATATGAAAAGGTTCAAACTTGAAGTTGCATTTACAACTGAATAGTTGAAATTTCAACTGAATTGGTAGAATTTTTAACAAGATAATGGAATCTCAAACACACGTTTGAATTTTCGACCTACAAAAATTAATTTTCAACGAAACAGTCGAATCTTCAAACAGAAAATATTAAACTTCTACCAAAAACTGTCAGATTTTTCATCAAATAGTTGAATTTTCAAGAGAAGGAAGCAAATTTTCTAAAGCATAGTTGCATTTTCTGTTCAAAAGGACAATTTATTGAATTCTTAACAAAATAATTGAATTTGTAACTAAAACGATGAACCTCTTACAAAATCAAGATTTCCAGAGCTATGCAACTAATCAAGTCTATGTTTTTGATTTAGTTAAACAAGACCAATTCCTTATCGAGAGTATTGAAGCACAGTAAAATTTACACCGTAATTCATGACTTTCAGTCAATTGTGTTGGTTCCCGCCCAAATTAGGAGCTGTTGGACGATAATTAATAGTACTCTCTTGTGAGATAGGCTCGTTCATTCTGACTGCCAACATTTCTTCTGGTGACATTATAGCCTGGAAAAGACCACCTTGATCTCTGCCTATCTTAATCACTTGGAATAAATGATTGAATATGGGACGAAGATAGCCATGGTCGAATCTTCCAATGATGAAACGGTCCCTCACTACCACAGGAATAGATCCTACTATCATACGAAAATCATTAGGTGCAGCTTCGTAAAATATATTTTCAGAAACACGCACGCCCGGATAAGAGATGCCGGTCGGAAGTCCCGAAATTCCGGGTTGATCGTGTTCGTTAGAACGTAAAATTCGTAAAACTGGTTGGCTTGTCGGAACTAACGACGTTGACCTTCCAGCATGACTTGTTCCGCGCATAGGCGCAATCACATGACTGCCGGGTGCAAGTGGCGTTCCTCCGACCATTCCGTATCTGCGTTCGTTTTCTGATCTGTTTTGGTCCTGCGAACTTGAACCTATGTGAAAAAAACGGATATTAATGCTTGAAGTATTAATAGGAAACGCGGAATTGAGGGCCCGGATTAAAGGAGTGCACATAACATTTTCTCTGGTGAAAACGAAGTCCCTTGGATGCTTTAAAAAAAGTGGAAATTTCAATTTTCAAACGCTATACCAGTGTAACAGGTCGCGTGAAAGAAATGTAGTTTTCCTAAAATAGATACTTTCCTATGTTAGACTAGAAAGGGGAAGTTGTCCTGGAATGTGACCCACCCCCTGCAGCCCCCGAGGGCTGTGTTATCTTTATTCGTCCCTCCGCTACGACTCACCTTTTTGTAGTAAAGGAACTGCATAGATTTACGGACCCATTGCAGATAGTAGAATTACTCGATTATTACTACTTAGGATCCCTAGACCGTCACATAAAATTTGGCGATTCATGCCAGAATCCCTTTGAATCGATACGTCATTCTTTTTGAATCTGAAAGAATCTAATTCCTACGAGAAGAACAGTGTGGTTAGGTTTTTCAATTTAACCATTCCACTGCCGCCCTTAAGTAAGTAGTCTGAATCAAGTAGGGCTACCAGTGATTCTTAGGAAAGAAGAGACCTCATTCTCCAAAGGAGACATCGTGGGAATTCATGAATTTCCCAGCCAGCTGTGAGAGGTAGGGAAACCAGCATCCAGCCAATGCCAGCATCCTCCCTCGCACCCTGCCAGCGGTTATCAACGACACCAGCTGCGTTTAACATATTGCGTAAGTTAGTTGACAACCCTTAAAATTTCTTTCTTAAAAAAACGTCACAAAAGCGGCATCCGCGTCACGAAATACACACCCGACATATCCAAACGATTAAAGCTTATTACGCATACACACAAATAATACGTACTGGTACACACTAACAGAAACTGACACTATCGGCGTATTTGAAAGAAAAAACTTACCGGAAAATCCGGTCGCGGAGCTAGAGGAGAAAAAAGGAAATAAAATTTGAATCAAAATGAACGAGAATAATCAGAAAACCATCCCAGACTCAATGCAAACGATATTGGACAGGCCATCATTGATAGAAAAGGGTATAAGAAAATTGAAATTTAGAAAATGGTAGAAAAGCGTGAGAAATAGCTACCGTAACCAAACACAATAATGTGATTGAGACCGAATACGGGTCTATACGCAAACGAGTAAATAAGATTAACTGTCGTTTAAGAAGTCATTAGAACCGTGGCAGTTTTGAAAGGTAGAGAAGACTTCGGAGTCGCAGACTTCATCACAATGGCAGAACGTGCAAAAGAAGGTTGCTCACAAGAAGAGTTATTATTAGATTTCATCATAGCGAAAAAAAATTACGGCACAAGCAAAACGGGCTATCAGATTTATCTCAATCAAAACCTACGAAGAACTTTTCAAAGCTCTTCGACAAAACGACCGAATAATTAGTTCATTTGAATTAAGTCGATCGAAACTTGAAGGAGTAAAACAAGCCCCTATGGAATCTGTCCAGAGTTACAAATTCAGATTTGGGCAATAATTCAATAAATTAAATTATGAAGTTCAAAGCGAGCATCTCAATAGCACGATCAGGCAATTAGCTTCCCAGGCAAAGGAAAATTCGGCTATTAGGGAATATATAATGGATCTGAAAGAGAAGATAGGAACGAAACCAAGGAAGAGCAAAAACCCTACAAAGCTTGCTGCCAAGGATGGATAGGTTAACAATATCCCAGCGTCCGAAACCAATGAACTCTAATCCAAATAAATATCCCTCATTAAAGAATCCACCAGAACACTGAATGCCTTTTCATCATAGATTACAGTTATTCTGCAGTTACTGTAAAAATGTAGGTCACCAGAAAGCCCAGTACTACACGGAAATACAAAATTTTCAAAAAGGACAAGCTACGACCCGACCACCGGAATGAGTGAACCAAATCCAGGTAGAAAACCTGTATAAAAGAGTATTTCAAGAAGAGAGAAGTAAACGAGCAGGAGACACTGGGCACAGTCTGCTATCTGTGGACGGCTCCATTCAATTAGAAGACAAGAACCAGGGGACAAGCACAGTTATTAGTAGACAGTAAAGCCTCACTTCAACTTGATCAAGGACAAAATGCTCATGGAAAATCAACCACGTAAACAAGAAGTAACACAATTTTCTATGGAAATGAAAAGCACTAGACAGGAGAAGTAACCTTACTTTAATTTCAGGGCAAGGAACATACTTCTATAGTTATTCCTAACGATTCTCCGTTACCTGAAGACGGAGTTACCGAAGTCCCATTTTTGTATTCTCACTCATTTAATTTATCCAACAAGACCTTTTAGCTAGACGATGAAGTGCACCCATTAGAGAGTAACGGAACCGCTATTTTTTTACCGGATCGGCGACTCACGGATTCTCATTCCCATCAGCAACGAAACTAAAGAAGGGATACGATTGTCAGATGATGACATGAAATTGAAATTTATCAGTAATCTCCCAGAACGCAAAGAACAAATAAATTATATTACAATTAAGAAGCTGAAAGCAAGGTTGAAGTTATTACAGGAAAACCTAAGATTACACCATGTTGAATGATCGCACAGAGGCGTGATTAAAACAAATTACAACTTCTTCTTAGGATATTTTCATACTACCGGGTGATTATCTATCTCGTAGAAACTAAGCTTCCCAAAAAATTATACTGACAGGCGAAAATATAATCAAGTCACGTCAGTCTCGACATCCAGAATGTCATCGCGAAGAAATTCGCAAACAAGTAAACAAAATGTTTAAAAAAATATTGTAGCTGAATCAAACTCACCCTTCAACTAACTCCTCTGGGTGGTCCCAAAATAGAGAGGTTTCTCAGGGAAGATTAAGTGGAGACTAGTCGCCGATTTTAGGAAGCTAAACGAAAAAACTGATAAAGGCGCGTATCCACTTCCGGTGATCCACGATATCTTCTTACACCTGGAAGAAGCCAAATTCTTTTTGGCTTTCAATCTGAGATCCGGTTTTCATCAAATCCCAATTGATGATGATTTTAAAACCTGCATTGCTTTTTCGACGTTAGAAAGCCTAACCCGAATAAAGTATCAGCGGTTCCTAATTTTCAAAGACCATTAAACAGAAAAGAAGTAATGTCCTTTTTGGGATTATCTGGATATCACCGCAAATTTATTGAAAATTATTCCACTATATCCAAGTCATTGGCGGAATTGAGCGAAAATGATCAACGTTTTGAATGCACTTCAGCTTGTGAGCGAAACTTTCTGGAATTGAAAGATTGTCTGTGCTCCTCACCCTTACTAAATACCCAGATTACAGTGAAACATTTACATTGGCCACAGATACTAGCAGTACAGGCTTAGGAGCAATTTTATCTGAAAGAGGATATCCTGTTTGTCTTATTTCAAAAACTTTAAACGCACCAGAGTTAAATTACAACACCCCAGAGTAGGAACATTCAGCGATTGTATACGGAATCAGACGACTACGTCAATACTTCTTGGGAAGGAAATTTATAATTCAGATGGATCATCAAACATCAAAGTGGCTCTCCAATGCAAAGGATCCTTGGTCAAGATTGTTAAGCTGAAAACTACACTTGGGTGGATATATGTAAGTGATTCAGTACAAAAAAGGTAAGGACAATACTGCAGCTGATGAGCTCTCACAAATACATGCAATCCATCAACTGGACGAAGTTTCAGGAAACTAACCCGCAAACGCAGAGGTCAATACTGAAGAAAATAACCCGAAATCCGATAATGAGATTACTAATGATAATAATGAATCAAAAATAGGGGAGATCTACATTAACCCAGAAACTGTGATAGATCACAGACCGAGCAAGCTGAAAATCAAACCTGTATCAGGTAGAATTAACTGGATTAAAGTCAGTAAGAAGAATATGTTCTCATTCTTACGAGTACAACTGACAGATTACGACGAAGAAGCTTGGATGAAATTAATGTACACTAAAGTAAAAGACTTCGTAACTCACTCTGTGAGCGATCAGACAAACTATAAATGAGGAAGAATAGCAAGATTTATTGAGAGAAGCACACGGAAACGTAGTGACCGGCCACTTTGGCCATCCGAAGCTTACGTGAGCAAACTTCTTGGGAGGACATAAAAAAGGATGCAATTGACTTCATTAAGAAATGTAAAACTTGCTTACAGGAAAAACTGACCCGAATACGACCCAATGTAGAAGCCGTAATTGCAGAAATGCCGAAGGAGTCAAACGAAAAAATCGCAATTGACATAGTTGGACCATTGGGTGTAAAGCAATGCGGAAATAATTACATCCTACCCATCCAGGACGTTCTCACTAAATACATAATTCTGATTCCGTTGAAGGAGACAACGTGCGATACTATACTTTCTGATTCATTAGATGACTCATCTACATTTCATGTGCCCAAAACACATAATGACAGATCAAGGTGCGAATTACATATTAGAAATTGTCTACAACTTCAAGAATTTATTCAGAATGAAGCAGATTAAGATCACAGCTTTCCTTCCACGAAACAATGGAGCCTTCGAGAGAACCCACGGAACAATTAAAGAATTACTGAAAGCATAAATGTCAGATAATGAAACTGAACGGAATCAGAATCATGATCTAGCATGCTTATCTTTCAATACAGCTGTCCACGAGAGCACAGGCCTGACACCGTTTGAGATGACCTTAAGCAGAAAAGCCAATTCACCGTCAAAACTAGCTGCCACGAGCTCATTAGCAGATCAGACAATATTATACATATGGAAGAGGCGTCACCAAGAGTATCTCGTGAGAGGGAAATCTGATATAAGAAGGACGCAGGAGCGTCTTAAACGTCAATATGACGCTGGACTTGTACGCACCAACCGTATATTGATACCCGACGATTATGTTTTTTTACACAACGACAGTAAAGCCACTGAGATGGATAGGAAATGGTTGGGCCCTTACACTATTGTCGAGAGAATCAATTAAACTAATTATGAAATTGAATTGTTAACATACATAACTTTAGCTAGCAATCAGGGTTACATTCTAAGACCCAGAAACGAACTCTCGCTAAATGCTAACTATAACGGCGAAAGTGAAGATTTTGTGATTAGCGAGGCAAATCTGATCCGATGAAGCGAAAACTGCGTGCTCAACTCCAAGTCTATTATGATTAAATTAGAGAAGACATTAAAATTTGCAAAACATACTAGCTACAGAAAAATATAACAAAAGAATTGTCTTCAGTTGAGCCTGATCTTTTAAAAGATCACCTGTTACCATTGCGAAAATAAATCAGTTCCGAAACCTTAACTGATTCTAGTCAAACACTAGATGGAATAGAAAATGGGTTGAATAGAATCAAGGCCGACAGACGTACTTGAACATCGACCGAAAAAGCGCATTATACGTTTACCCATCTAAGCTATCTCACAGTGATAACTATTGTTTTGTTTGCTCAATATGAATATTACGAACAACAACTACAACAACTACGAACAACGTAACAAGCAATGTAACAACGTCACACATATAGTCATCATAGTATCTCACCACCACACATAGTATCCTCCTGTATCAGGAATTGATTGTAATATAAAATCCACGGAACCATTAGTAGAAAATCGCATGGTAAAGCTAAGGCGTAAAAATTAGGTTTCTCTAAATGTAAGTAAGAACAATTTAGCATTCGGAGCGTGACATGTTGCGTAAAAGGAATGTGGTTTTCCTAAAATATAAACTTTACTATGATAGACCAGGAAGGAAAAGTCGTCCTTGAATGGGACCTACCCTGTCTATGTAACTCACCTTTTCTATATGAAAAAACAGCATGGATTCATGGACACATCTCATAGAGTTTAATTAATTGTTTATTATTACTTAGAGTTCCCAGAACGTCACACCAGATTGCTAAATTTTATCAGAAAGTTTTGTAAACTTTTCAATATTATTTTCTGTGGTTGCTCTTTAGACTGTCATTTGACTAATGAAGTAGTCAAATTTTCCAAATGTTTGTTTAGTTGAATATTATTAATGTTTTTGACGCCAGCCATAAATTTTACTTTCATGTCTTCTAGCTTTTCTTTCATCAAGGAATTTTAAGCAGGCAAAAACTTTTCGCTACAAAAATTCGGTCAAGTTTTCAAGTTACTGTAGGCTCCGGGGCTCACTGCCATGATGCGGTGCAATGTCTCTATGGGAAGTTTTTTCTTATAAGAATTCGTATTCATTCAATAATTAATTTGTACAAAAATTATAGAATTTTTTCTTTCTACGCATGATATAGCTAGAGGCCTAATAGTTCTGCATACTATTTTAGTTCTGCATAAGTTAATTCAATAAAATGTCTTCATTCCGAAACAAGTTTTGAAATTTCAAAGTTCGCACCCACGTGCTCTCGTCTATCTTGTTTTTTGGCTTGAATGGCTAGAGGTATATTTTCTATTTGAATATCAATATAAAAATCTGTACTTGCTTATTTAATCCCTTTTTAGCAAGCATAATATATTCAGCTCAGTCTCGAAAACTGTTTGAACTTAGATGGGTAATGTCCAGAGAAGAAGTAAGGACCAACTTTCCTATTTTAGTTGAAAAATAATTTTAGATGAAGTGAAAAACTGTGTGCATAGATTTTTTCACACAAAG
>CAKNXH010078713.1:0-33999 GCA_932178445.1 Andricus quercusramuli | reverse complement strand
AGTTGCATTTTCAAACCGAAAATATGAATTTACCAAAGTTTATTTGCTACTTAATAGGTAATTTTTTCAATGAATAATTAAATTTTTCACCAAATAATTGAATTTTCCAACAGAATATTTGAAGTTTCATAAAAAAATGGATTTTCAACTCAAAAAAATTAATTTTCAAGAAAAAAATTAATTTCCAAGGAAATAGTAGATTCTTCCATAAAATTATTCATTTTCCAACCCAAAAAGATGAATGCTCAACGAAATATATAATAGTTGATAATAAAAAAAAAACAGATTTCAATTCGAAATAAAACCTCCGTTGAATTCATCAAAAAGACAATTCTTCGCAAAATACTTGAACACTCAACCGAAACAGATTAATTTTGAACAAAAAATTTGAATTCCAGACGGAGAAGATTGATTCACTACAAAAAAAAAAAAAAAAAAAAGAATTCTCAACAAAGTACATGAATTTTCAACCAAAGACTTGACTTTTCGTCTAGAAAAGATCAATTTTTGATTAGAAATATCTATTCTCAAGAAAAAATGGATTATTTGCATTTTTTCATAGGAAAATTATTGCTCCCCCAAAAAAACAGTTTTCAAAACAATAGTTAAATTTGCAACCATGGACAGCAAAAGAGTTTATCGTTGAACCGAATGGTTGAATTTAAAAAAAAAATATTTTTTAACCAAGAAGAATTATTCTCTATGAAAAGGACGAATTTCCAACAAAATACATAAATTTTCCACCATTTAGTTGAATTTCCTACTGAAAAATATGAAGTTGCAATCAAATACTTGACTATTTAAGTAAAAAAGATAAATTTTCAACCAAAAATGGAATAGTGGAATTGTTAGTTATAAAAATTAATTTTGAACTGAAAATAAAACGAATTTGTAATGAAATATTGAAATTTTCAATCAAAGAGATGAATCTTAAGAAAAATATCGATTTTCGCCAAGTAATTCAACTATTACCCAATTAGCCGAACGAGATGAATTCTGAACCAAAACTTTGACACTACACTTCTCAACTAAACAAAATTCACTTTTAAGCAGAAGTAATTTGATTTTCTTATTTAAAAAGGGGGAAATTTCTTGAAAATAAGTGAAAAAAGAGCAAGTCTTTCAAAAATGAAAAAGGAGGGGAACAGGAGAAAAAGTGTGAATTCCGAAATCTGTTAATGATTTTTGATCTTATTCAGTTACCATGGAACTGTATCGTTGCCCTACTTTTGCAAAATTTGCAATTTTCACATTGTCGTTCCAATGAGAAGGTATTAGTTTTGCATAAAATTTTTGGATAAAAATTCAAAAAGTTAGTTTTTGTTTCAATCGCGAAAAATAACATTAAAAATAAAAAATACAACATTTTTTTATAAGACTCACCGTTGTTCTTTCATGCACATCAAATGCCATGACCCCCGTCGCCATACACACATGACCGCTTCTTTAAGACGCCTTCTTTAAATATAGTTTTTTATGAATAAAAAAAAAATAATAATTTTTGACCAGAAATAGAATTTTTAATTTTTTGGTAGCATTTTCAGTAATTTAAACCAAAACTGTTTCTTAAGCAATTGAGCGTTTTTCTTTGGACTTTAGAAAACTGTGCTGGTATTGTAAAGAGAATGTGTTTGTTAAGGTTGATAGAACCTTTAGTAAATAAACTTCCTTTAATGTTATTCCATAATATATGCAAGTTAATTTCTTCTTTTTATCTGAATCGAACACGATGTGCGAAAACCGAAAAAAAGCGGAGCGCGAGGCGCGACGTGAACATATTATCGAGCGCGAAGCGCGAGATACAACAAACGTGCGCTCTAGGCGCGCTCAAACTTGCAAGCGAAGCGAGCCGCGCGTGAAGCTTATTACAATTATGGTATTTTTTACTTTAAATTCATAAAAAATGACCCGTTAATCTACTAGACTAAATTTCTTAATAGGTAGCATGCATGAAAATGTCATTTTAGAAATCAAGCTCATCATTAGAACTACTAGAATTTTCATTATTATAAATTCTAATTCTTCGCTTGTAGCTTGTAATAACTAAATCCCGCAATTCTGTTTTTCCAAATAAGCAAACATTAAATATAATTTTTGTAGAGAAATAAAACTCTCTTTTATTAAAATTAAAAAATATTCAAATCTCTGAGCAAGCAATCAAGTCGGTTCATTTTGACTTCAAAAGCTTCCAAAATGATATAAAGTCAATCTAAATTACTACGTGAAAGCTATACGAGCTATCTTTCAATTGAATAGCTGCCATGTTTAAGCTTTAAGCGAGATTAAATCTTTTCAAACATTAATAAAAAAATCGTCTTATTTATCAAACATTCTAGCTGTGCTTTTGATGCACTTATCACTTGCCGAAACTAACTATTGACAAGCTTTATTCTTTCGAATAAACTTTTAAATACTGCTCTTCATGAAGATACCTAAATAAGAATAATTTTTGTGAAGCATGTGAAAGGAGTAATCATGAATTTTCTATAACTTTTCCTTGCATGTATGTTTATTTGGTTTCCACTATCATTTCTCTGCAGATGAGATGCTTTCGATTTATTTGAAAAAATCGATTGGTACTTTGATACTCAAGTATTTTGATAAAATATCATTACAAATTCAAGAATTTTCTCATGTCTGGAAATTGAAATTGAAACCTGCAATATTTTCCATTTAGTATGAATGAACAAAAACCTAATTATCGAAAATTATAAACAATAGAAAATAATTACATTTTCAATGATGATTCGAAATAAAAAAAACATTTTTTCGACAATCTTCTGCTCACGGTATGTGACAGTGTTAATAATGACCCACATATGCATGAATAATGGAAATTTCAATAATTAATTAAAGAACGTGCTCTGATTTCTGTTCACCCAAAATTCAGTTAAATCAATAGAATTCTGCTTCTCCCAATTACGTAATTATAGTAGTACCAGTACATTTCAGTTTTCCGTTTCTAGAGAAAAAAGGAAACAAGACATCGATAGTAAGAGGAAGTTGTAATTAACTACTTCCTAACGTGATTTCCCAGTACGATATATTCACACAAATGACAGATTTCCGCAAGCATTTATTTATGTCTTTATTAGCATTTCTTTCTCTATTAAGTTTATATAAGGTTTTCTTAAATTACTACACAATCTTTTTTTTGAAGAATGAAATGTATAAAATACTACCAAGTCCATGAGACATTGTGACCATTTTTTAGTGGAATTTTCATAAAAGGAATTGAAAGCATCTACTTGCAACAGCCTTTTTTCCAATCCTGTAAACATGATAGGGCGCGCAACTGTTGATTCTCGCGCTTCGCGCTCGATGCTATATTTACCTCGCGCTACACGCACGGTCTTTGTATTTCCCCCATATTTCTGCGCACACCTCTTAAAGTTGAAGGTCAAAGTATCGACAACTGTAATTTGGTGATTGTGAATTCTCTTTTGTTAAAGCTCCTTCGGCTTTAACGAATACATTCTCATCACGTACCTCGTGCTTCGCACTCGATGTTGTCAAAAATGCGAAATTTTCTACATTATATGTTCAACATTATTATATCTAAAATAATATATAATAATAAATAATAATAATAAAATATATGATTACTTCAATATTTGTTCCTGACTTTGCATTTAATTTTATCCTCAGCTACCGTGAAAATTTTATATTATTCCAACAAATGTATATTATTGCAATTCATAATATGAATTGATATTAAAAACAGACGTATTTTCTTTTTCTTTTTTTTATAATTGAAGATAGTGCGCATTCTACGAAAAAAAATCTGTTATTATGCATTTCATTGCAACTTGTGTCGTTTTTCCATGAATTTAATTTGTTTATGTTCAATGTTATTTTATACGATTTGAACCAAAAATACACATTCTAGCGTAAAGTGGTTCTAAGAAAATTTGTATAACAAAAGTTTATGAAAAATTTGTAGATCATTTTTGGTTGAACAACTTTTGTCTATTAATTTTTTTTTCGTCTCTTGTGTCGATTTTCCAAAAATGCAATTCTTTAATTTTTAATTTTATTTTCTAAGATTCAAACAAAAACTATGGATTCTATCAAAAAATGATTGCCACTAAATTTGTAGATCTTTTTTGAATGCACAATTTTGGTCTATTCGTCTTTTTACGTACCTTGCGTTGTTTTTCCAAAGATTTAATTTTCCTATTTTTAATGCTATTTTTTACAAATAAAACAAAAACTACGCATGCTATGAAAAAGTGATCAATAAAAAATTTGTAGATCTTTTTTACACACACAATTTTTTGTTCTTTATTTTTTCTCATATCTTGTATATTTTAACCGCAAAATGGAATTTTTGATTTTTCAAAAAAATTGAGAAAAGTCTTATAACAGTATTGTAGGGTGTTCAAAAAGAAACATTCTTCTTCTCCTGAATTTTTTTTTTATCGTGCGTTGTTTGGCTTAAAATGTTCATTTTCGTTCGTTTCTTTGAATTTTGTAACTGCCATAACTCCAGTAATTTTTGATTAATCGAAAAAATGCATTGGGATAAATTGTTTATCTTTTTGAGTACTACGAATATTCTTACATGGAATTCTTAAATTTGGAAGAAGTGGTCTCAACAATTTTGAAAAAGCGCTCACTTTTTGAGTTTTCATCAAAAATCGCTGGCTAACGAACTTGACCTTCATTTTAGGATACTTGAAGAGTATACCAAAGCCCAATCCAATCTGTCAATTATTTCGAAAGTTATCGTGCTAACAGACTAAAAATCTACATACACACCCAGATACACACCCACATACACACATTCAGTCAGGCAGACTATTCATGAAAACCTGTTTGTTCGGTTCAGAAGGTCTCAAAACTTAGACATTTGATAAAAACGGGGGGGGGGGGTGTCAAATATTACACAAATCTAATATCTTCTCTGATGAAAATGTAAAAACATAAACAGAACATAAACTTTCTAAATAAAGAGGCTGTTACGGAAATTTGAAGCTTTTTTTGGTAATTTTAAATTAAATTTTTGTCACTGAGTGAAAACAATTATTATGATATAGGTTCATTATATATTTCTATAAAAATGAGCATAGTTTACCTGAATGTACAGTAAAGTACTGTGAACTGAATAGCAGATTATTTTAAAAAATAATTCTGCACGGACACATATAATTTACTCGATCTTTAGAAGAAGAGGGACCCGATTTTTGAATACATTTCTATTATTTCCTTTATTCGACAACGCAATTGATAAACAATAATAATTGTTTATTCTATCAACAATCTTATTAAAAAATTGGCAACTTGACTACAATAAATTTTAATCAAAAATACACATTTTCGTCAATTTTCAAGTAGCAGATTTCGCTTTTTCAACTGAAAAAATATAAAATTGATTGGGAAGATCATTCGCTTATCATAGTTAATGAACAGTCATTAGCAGACGGTTCCTGAGAGAACTCCATCAATTTGCTGAAAAATAGTCGAGTTGTAAATTTGTTCATACAAGTTTTTACAAAATGAAAAAATATTATTCTTTGATAAATTCTCCTACGGAAAGGATTTTTTGAAGTAATTGGGATTTAATTCCATTGAATAATCGAAATCTGCTGGTTGAAATTTGACGAAAATCTGTATTTGTTTATAAAATTCATTATGTCAAGCCACCCGTCAAAACTGCCTAATAAAAATTGACCGTAATGACTCATTGGTAGTCGCTTGTGGGGAAAAACTACATCCATTTCTTGAAAACCAGTCAAGTTCTGAATTTGTTTATGAAATTGTTTATTAGTGAAAAATTATTGTTGTTCAGATAAATTATCTTGAGGGACGATTTTTTAAAGATATTTCAAATTGATTTCGTTGTAAAAAGGAAATCTGCCAGTTGAAAAAGGATGAAAATCTGTATTTGGTTATTTTATTTATTTTATTAAATAACGAATGATGTCACTTGACTATGTATACTGATAAAAAGGATCCATTCTGATATACTGGTGGTTAATTTTGATGAGAAACTATGTATAGTCATTTGTGGAAAAATAATGAAGTTGTTAATTTGCTTATAAAATTGAGTATAGAATGAAAATTTATTGTGCTTGGATAAATTCTCACAAGGTAAGGAGGTTTTCAAATAATTAAGAGTTAGTTCCGTTGAAAAAACGTAACTCTACAGGTTGAAACTTGAAGGAAATTTGTATTTGTTTATAAAATTGATCTACTTGATCCATTTGTTTAAAAGCGGTCGAATTGTAAATTTGTATATAAAATTGATTGATTTGAAATTGATTTCGTTAAAAAAACGCAATCTGCAAGTTGAAAATTGATGGAAATCTGTATTTGTTTATCAAATTTATCAATCTTGTTTTGCATCAGTTTTGTGAAAGTAACGAACTATTTAGAGCGTGAAGTGGGTAACATATGAATTTGAAGCATTGTATTTTTGTTCTTGTTACTTGATGATATTTTTTTTATTGTCCTCTCTGCGTATATCTCGATTAAAAAATAGAAAATAGTCTGCAAGTATTTTTAATCTTGAAGTAGCACTTTAACTAATTAATTTTTTGATATGAACATAACCAAAGTTTGAAAATATATTAACATACTGAATATTATTTACAAAGAGTGTCAACACTGAAATCACGATGTTTTACATAGATATAAGTGCTTTCAAAAAATAAAATCGTTCATAAATTTATTTTAATTTTCAACTTTGTTGGTTATTGAGGAATTAATGACAAATTTAATAAACCTACTGTTCAAATCATCTTTGAAATATAATTAGCTTTTCATTACAAAAAAATGTTCAAATCGGATCCAAATTGTAAGCTCTGGACCAGAAAGGCTTTTTTGCCCCACTGTAGGCCGTCCAAGTAGGAATTGAAGTGGAAAAAGAAGTGTAGGGCCAGACGTTCAGACTCCGAAGTTTTTCCAATTACCGATATGAATTTTGTATCAGCGTTCAATATCGTGGAATAAAAAATCTCCGCACTGGATGGATCCAAATGTTTATTTATTTCTAATTGCACAATTCATTACTCTCTTGACACGGAAAAATATACACAGGCTCTAAAAAAAATGTTAATTTTATTTAATTAAACTACAAAGAACCGTTGACAGCACTTTAATGACTGACGTGACAGAATTTTTAGAGAGTGCATATGTAAAAATACAAAGTCCAAGCTCCACTGTCGGGTTCAACCGCTATAAATTCTCGAAAATTGCTAAAAACGTGTTGTTTTGACACTGTACCTTCAATTTTCTCCAAATCGTAACGTGATAGGCAAGTTTGTGAGATAATTCACAAGATTAATAAGATTAATTTTCTACTCAAGAAAATGAATTTCCAAAAAAATACATAATTATCTACCAAATAGTCCAGTTCTTGAAACACGAGATTATTTTTCTATAAAAAAAGACACGTATTCAACAAAATACATTAATTTCCACGGAACCGTTAAATTTTGTGGCCAAAAAGATTAATTATCTACATAAAATTTGAATTTTCCATCAGAAAATATGACTTTCCTCAACGACAGAGAAATAAATCTGTCAACAAAAAGCTAGTTGTTTGTCAAATAGTTGAATTTTGAATGATAAAATTAATTTTCTACCAAATAGTTGAATTGTCAACAGAGAAAATTAATTTTCTCCCAAAAAAAATGAATTTTCATCAAAATAGTTGCATTTTTAACCAAAAGCATACATTTTTAACAAAAAAAGTTGACACTGAACTACATAGTATAATTTTATAGCAAAGTATTGAATAATTAAACCAAATAGAAGAATTTTCTACAAGAAGATATGAATTTTTGACAAAAAAGTTACTTTGCTACCAGATACTTGAATTTTCAACTAAAATTACAGGTGTTCAACAAAAATATATTATTTTCATAAAATTTGTTCAACTTTCAACCAAGTAGTTGATTTTTCAATCAAAAAAGATGAGTTTTCAGCAAAGAAGATGATTTTATGCCGAAAAAGATGAATTTTCAACAAAGTACACGAATTTTCAATGAAATAGTTGAATTTTCAACTAGAATAAATTAATCTATATTGAGATATAATAATTCCTTCACCTATAATTAATTGTTACATTTTCAGTTTAAAAAACTAATTGTTAGATAGAAAAGAACGAATTCACAGTCAGTTGTTGAATTTTTAACCAAACGGATGAATTTTCAACCAAAATGACGAATTTTCATAATAAAATTATTTTTCAACCAAATAGTTGAATTTTCAGCTTCAAAATAGCAACATGTCTAGGCGAACAAAAAAAAATTAGGGATCGAATATCTTGAAGAAAAGTTTTGAGTCGAGAATCTCGAAAATTTTATTTGAGATTCTCGATCTCCATGAAGTTTTGAGTTCATTTGAATATGTTCAAAAAAAATCTCAGTAAAAAAAAACTTTCCAACCGAAAATAAGACAAACTGAAGAAATTAGTTCGATTTTCAATCAATGAGATTAATCTTTGACCAAAAGAATAAATTTTCAACAAAGCAGTTCAACTTCCGAACAAGTAGGTGAGTTTTTCACCAAAATAGATCGATTTGTAACCGAATGGTTGCAATTAGAAAAAAAAGAATAAATTTTCAACTAAATGGTAAAATGTTCGACCACAAAAGATGAATTATTAACCAAAAATATAATAGTCGACTTTTAACAAGAAGCTAAGAATCTTCCAACCAAAAATACATTAATTTTCTTATTAAGTAATATCAATTTAGTTCGCATTTGAGCGAAAAAAAGAGATGAACGGGAAGTTTATAAAAACTGAAGAAATTGAAATTCTTTTGGGAAGGGGTCAAGAGGGAAATAGGGGAAAGTGTGTGAACTCTGGAATATGAAAGTAATTTTCAAACGTTTTAAGTTATTATCGACTTTTACCGTTGCAGGGCAACTCGTCTTCCGGAATATTCCCGAACTTTGTTAAAAATTTATACTGACAAAACGTACAAACCGTTATCTCACTTACCTCAAATTGGTAACATAGTACACATAAAAGAAACCAAAGAAACGCATTTCCTTTGATCCAGTAACTTTCCGCTGTGTAATAGTTTTGTCTAAAAGTCTTCTCATGGTTCAATCTAGTTTTGCGATATATTTCGTAAGTTATAGAAGAAATGGACTTTATACTCTCTAATTTAATTAACGTTTATTACCACATGTAGCTACGATTTAAGCTGTCTATCTAATTATAACAGCATCTACTCTTTAGTAATAGTATTAAAACACAGTGAAATGTACGCCGTGATTTATTATTACTAATTAATTGTTATGGTTTCTGTCTTAAGTAGGAACTAGTGGATGATAGGTAGTAATCCGCTTTCGTGAGATTTCGCACCTAGTCGCAATCACATCTTCACACATGATGCCGAGATGCAAATATGAATCTTTAACATGAGATAGAAACAGATTTTGAGAATTCAAATACTAATTGAAACGTGTGAATAAGATAATTTTTATAAATTATGTGGTACCCAAATTGTGTCAATTTGCAGGCTGCCATCTTAATTCTGAAAGAAGAAATACAAATGTGTTTTAATAGTAGAAGATGTAAATTAGAAACGATTTACTAGGAACATTTTTCAAATAGATTATAGTTATACGGTATAAAATCAGAGCAACAAATCATTTTTTAGGAAAATCTTGTAATTTGATGAGATTAAATTACTAAAATTACTTTCATTGTCTTTGTAAAGCGGAAAAGGTTTTCTCTACGCTCGCTGGCTCATCATTTTTTGCCACCCGGTGGGTGTGGTGAGCGAGTGCGCGCAGCCAAACCTGTTACCGCAAACGATCGGCGATGGAAATAATTTTTTTCAATATAATTTCCTCGAAGAAGATGGTAGAACTATTGATATGAGCGCTTCTAGAAGTTTCTAGAACATCAGGTTGGCACACTATGTTGTTAAAAAAATGGTGAAGATGACTAATTTTCCCAAGAATCTGATGTGATGGAGCAAATCTAATATCAGATTGCCAAAGCTTTCTTCTATTTCTTACAATAATTTGAAAAACCATGAAAATTTTTGAAAAAATGACAAATTTGTTTTTTCAAAATGCAGTATTTTCTTAACAGTGATTCAGATTTTCTTATTTTATTCTAAGTAAGAACTTCAGTTCCTTTAATTTATTTTTAAAGAATGCAAAAAAAATTAAATGGCAATATGACGTCTGTTTTTCTATAAATCTTGAAATTAAATGTTATGGAAAACGTCAGGTTTCAAAAATTTTTTTCCCTTCTAAAGACAAAACATCAAAACAATAACCATAGTTCGAACTCTAGCAATATAAACATTTCTTGACTTTTTCCTTTTATTTTATTTTTAGAAAAGTAACTGCGTGAAAAATTCAAATATTCGCAAGATAGCATCAGAAGAATAATGATCCAAAAATAATAAATGACACTAAGACTCCGTTTGAAACGTAATTATTATAACACACACCGAACTCTCGGTCTCAGTTCAGTTTCAGTGGTAGCCTGCAAATAGCCGTAGTCATAAGTGTTGGAAATCCAAACTCAGGGCTTTCCGAACCCTTTGGAATTGGAATGCATAATATCACGCAATATACTCGGCTGCGTATTTGCGCACGCCAGCCTTTCTGAGGCGAGAGTCGCAACTTTGTCTCGCCCCTTGAGCGGAGAAACTGCGTGGGCCAGCAGTTCTAGGAAGAACAAGACCGGGGGGACAGAATCCGAGAGTTAGGTGTATTATGATTAAAACCATTATATACGGAAATGTTGATGAATTATACAGTATCCAAACTGTGTCCATTTTCGGTCAGCGATCAATATTCTGCAAGGAGAAATACAAATGTGTATCAATAGTTAAAAATATCAAGGACTAAAAAAGAAAGGTTATCCCAATTGACCTGGACGCAAAAATCCAAATATTGGCCTGTAGCGTTTGGGAGAAGTGCGGAAAATCATCGAGTCGCACCGGATGCAACAAAGACTAGTTCTGGCTTTGAGGGAAATGAACTGAAACAGTTATTAAAAATCATACATATTATTTATTGCGGTAAAATATGTAAGTAAGATATGCATTTGCTTATTAAATTCGTTCACGAATGTCACAATTACTTTCCATTGTTTAAAATGAGAAACTGAGCTTTATATTTACGTATATTTCGAACAAAAAATAAAAATTAGAGGCTTCAATTATTTTTAATCTCGAATGAGCACTTTCACTCAATAATTTTTTATTATAAAAACAACAAATTTTTTAAAAGATGTGTAACATGCTGAATATTATTTGGAAGGAGTGTCAACATGGACACCATAAGGTTTCTCGGATCCAAATTGTAACCTCTACACTTGAAAACCTTTTTTTGCCCTACTGTGTGGCGCCCGAGTAGATTGAAGTGGAAAAAGAAGTGTAGAGCCAGACGCTTTATCTCGAACACTTTTTTTAGTGTCCGACTTAATTTTCGTATCAGCGTTTAATATTGTGAAATAAAAAAAACACTGTTCTCGATTGACCCGAATATTTAATTATTTTTAGTGGCATGATACTGTAATCTCTTAATATGAAAAAGGATACAAATCCTCTAAAAAAATGGTATTTATATTTCATTGAACTGTGTCGTTCAATAGCAAAGTGCAATGGTAAATATAATCCTAGCAAATATCAAACTTGGTGAGATTTTTCAATTGGAAGTGGATCAAGTAGTTGCGGTTGTATCGGAATTTTATTAATTGGCAATTCGACGTTTTTCTCTTCGTTTTCATGCACTGTTCAGGACCATAGAGAAATATCAGATCCAAATCGTTTTTTTGTACTTTTGATGCGTCTTATAACTTTATAATTGAAAAATGGACACGAGGCTGGTTCACGAGAAATTTGGTTTGATTTTTTGATATCCGTATCGCGACGCAAAAAAAGTTTCTGTGGACAAATTGATATTCAGAAGCCACTTTTTAACCGATTTAAACGTTCTTTTTTTCAAATTAAAGCTAATAAAATTTTGCATAAATCTGTCATGGCAAATTTTGGAAACAGTTTTTTTTATTTTTTTTATTTCATAACAAAAATGGAAAAAAACAAAAAAAAATTTTCAAAAAAGTATCGGTTTTCGAGAAATACTTGGATTCAATTCGAACTACCTAGAATCAATAAAGCAACTATCCATAAAAGTTGTCTGATAACTTAGCAATTGTTAAAAAATTTATTGAATTTGTTATAAACAAATAGGTGGGTGAAAATGGATTCATGGGGATTGGCAGCGATTCGTCAATTGATTCGCACTATTTTTGAACAATTTCGAGAAATAAACCGTTTTTTAATTAATTTTATTAAAAATAATAAATAATTTTTCATTTTATAAACAAATTTTATAAACAATTATCCACAGCAGGTATTTATGATGAAATAAATCAAATTTTTTCTCCTAAATCTGCCAAAAATTATACAAAAATTTCACTTACTGATCATATTTAGTCATCCAATAGCAATTGATGATTGTTTAAACAAAGTTAATTAACAAATGCACTGTTAGGCTATTTTTATAGGTAAAGACTTGGTTTTTTCTTCGTATTAAAGTGTAAATAGCTAGTTTCTAGATATTCTTGTAGCTTACATGACATTCAACAATTTCTATTATTAATAACAATTGTTTAAACAAATTTTTTTCATACTAGGCATTTTGCAACCAAAAAAAATGCGTTTCAAGGTATTAGCAGCCTGTTATTCATTAATGGCTCTTTGGTCATTGGTCAAACATAATTGATGATTGTTTAAACAAACTTAATAAACAAATTCATTTTCCGGCTATTTCTGAAGGTAAAAACTTGGTTCTTTCAACGTGACCAACTTTAAATGAGTAATTTAAACATTTTTTTCAGAAACTTCGATAACGATCAACTGTTTTTATTGTTATCTATAATTTTATACAAACAATTTTTTCCTCATACATTTCTAAACACAAATGCTAATTTCACAACCAAAGTCGGCACACATTTGTTTTGAATTTCCGCTTTCATGTTAATATTTTTCTTTGTGAAATAAATGAATATCGGTAGCACATGACACTAACTTCACACCGTTCATTCTCGCGTTCACATGTATGGGAGGACAAAGATTTGTCTATAAAATAATTAATAACAATGAAAACAGTTGATCGTTATTGAAGTTTCTGAAAAAAAATGTTTAAATTACTCATTTAAAATTGGTCACGTTGAAAGAACCAAGTTTTTACCTTCAGAAATAGCCGAAAAATGAATTTGTTTATAAAGTTTGTTTAAACAATTATCAATTATTTTTGACCAATGACCAAAGAGCCATTAATGAATAACAGGCTGCTAATACCTTCAAACGCATTTTTTTTTGGTTGCAAAATGCCTAGTATGAAAAAAATTTGTTTAAACAATTGTTATTAACAATAGAAATTGTTGAATGTCATGTAAGCTACAAGAATATCTAGAAACTAGCTATTTACACTTTAATACGAAGAAAAAACCAAGTCTTTACCTATAAAAATAGCCTAACAGTGCATTTGTTAATTAACTTTGTTTAAACAATCATCAATTGCTATTGGATGACTAAATATGATCACTGAGTGAAATTTTTTTATAATTTTTGGCAGATTTAGGAGAAAAAAATTGATTTATTTCATCATAAATACCTGCTGTGGATAATTGTTTATAAAATTTGTTTATAAAATGAAAAATTATTTATTATTTTTAATAAAATTAATTAAAAAACGGTTTATTTCTCTAAATTGTTCAAGAATAGTGCGAATCAATTGACGAATCGCTGCCAATCCCCATGAATCCATTTTCACCCACCTATTTGTTTATAACAAATTCAATAAATTTTTTAACAATTGCTAAGTTATCAGACAACTTTCATGGATAGTTGCTTTATTGATTCTAGGTATTTCGAATTGAATCCAAGTATTTCTCGAAAATCGATACTTTTTTGAATTTTTTTTTTGTTTTTTTCCATTTTTGTTATAAAATAAAAAAATAAAAAAAAAACTGTTTCCAAAATTTGCCATGACAGATTTATGCAAAATTTTATTAGCTTTAACTTGAAAAAAAAAACGTTTAAATCGGTTAAAAAGTGGCTTCTGAATATCAATTTGTCCACAGAAACTTTTTTTGCCCCACTGTGCGACGTTTTGTTCCTCTTTACGTATGAACTGAGAGGTTCGTAGTTCCCAATCGGGCATAAATGTTTAGTTTTTTGTACCAGCCACAATTTTTATTCATAAAATAAGTCCATTTTTACGTCAATTTCATGCGCGCGACTTCTAAAATTTTGTTCGAATGTTAAAAAATTAGAAGCATGTTTTCTCACACAAAAAACAAAATATCGCGATATGGTCGAAGTAAAATCAAAATAAGTTGTTTGTGAACCACCCTAATGCACACAGTATTTTTCTGGAAACAAAAAAACATTAAATATTTCCGTTAGAAAATTTTGATACAGAATTACCATTTCTATACCAACACTACAAATTGTGGATATAATTTCATATTTTACTTAGAGATGCATACTAGGATGCGGCGAAAATACATACCTTCCAAAAATCGAAAACGGATAGTGCTGAAAGCTGCTACGTGTTTTTACAAATGAGAGTCTCTGTAGAGTCTTTGAAACTGAGCAAAAATTATATCTTCTAATCAATCAAATGATGATTAATTGGACCTTCTCTTGAAGAATCCAAAACACAAAATAATTTATACAAATAAGTGCAGTTTAAAATCAAATTAATATTTTATTACGCTCCATGCATGCGCACGACCATGCATGCATCGAGCTCGTGCACCACTATAAAGAAACGCTTACATTGATTCAATGGCACATGTGAAAAAATTTCCAAAGAGTGCACGGGAAAATAAAAAGTATAAGCTTAACTTTGAAATATTTTCTAATTTCCTAGTAACTCGAGTTCAACCGCTATAAATTCTAATGTGATAGGCAATTTCTGAGACCTGATTCGCGTTCAGTGCCAAAGAATCTATCGAGAGCGTTAGATCAATCCCATACACAAAATTGACGTTAAGTAGCGTTATCAAAAAACAACGTTAACTTTCTAAGAAAAGGACAAATTTCCAGTAAAACGCATGCGTTTCCAAAAAAACGGTTGAATTTTAGAACATAAAAAATGACTTTACCAGAATAGTTGAATTTTTAACGAAATAATTAAACTTTCAATTGAATAATTACATTTTTAATCGAATTGCTGGATTTTTAACCTAAGCAGATGCATTTCTAACCCAGAAGATTAGTTTTCCACCCAAAGATGAATTTTCAAGTGAAAAAGATGCATTCTCACTAAAAAATTGAATCTTCGAATTTTCAATTCAAATAATTACTTTTTGATGAGAAAAAACCAATTTTTGAAAAATTTGTAAGTTATAAAAAATGTGCCTTCGCAATGGTGAGCCGTTTTCAAAAATCATTTAACTCACAACTTTTTGAATCCAAATGGATGTCGTTTTCTGCCGTTAACGCTTTAATTCATATGACCTTCAGCTATTTGGATATTGCTTTAATCCTGCTTAATCCCAACATGATTGCGGCCAAACAAATGATCATTTAGAAGAATTCTACTTCACGTCAACCCGAAACAATTGATCCGTCCACAAAATTCACAATGCTTTGAAATCATATGAATGTCGTTTTCTGCTGTATTCAAACTAATGTTAATCCATTTCAATGCACAGCTTCTTACTGGGAGTCTATTCAAGTAATATAATGATATACATTATCATAGTTTAACAGATAATAAAGTCGAACACTGTAAAAACTGTACAACACTGGTAGTCTATGTAATTTTACTCAGAGATTGGTATGTGTGGATTCTTGCATTTATTACCTCGATTCTAGTAAAATTAACGTTATAAAAAAGGTTGCTGCTGCTAACTTGAAAATTACGACATTTAGAGGTGGCACATATTTATAAAACATATATTATTTATAAGGCTATGAATATATAATTGTTCGTCGTACAAAACATAATACGAAATCAAAAAGTTTTATATTGTGCCTAAGATTAACATGAAAATGGAAAAAGAATCGTTTTTCTGAATTGAGGGTTCTTGTTAATGACAATAGTTATGGACAGTGAGGAGCACGTATTGAAAAGGCTAAGGGAGGTAATTATTTTATAAAAACGAAGTATTATTTCAGGGCTTGTTTCAGGTATTAGAAAAAGACTAAAAGAACAGTCTCGAGTGACACTAAAAAGATACCTCTGGTGGGAACCCAGATTTATTTGTTTCACATTAAAACTATAAAAAAAGGAATCTTTAGTTTTCAAGGCTCATTTACACCTCTGTTGGAAAAACTCTCTTCATGCCACTCTACCATACCGTAAAATCTTCACGGAAAGAGAAAATTCTAGAATAAGATAAATGCATGGCGTCGTCACATGGTAGAGTGAGAGGAAGATACCTTTTACGCCTGCATGCAGATAAGGTGTGAATAGATCATAACAGTGATAATTACAGTCAAATTAACGCTATGAAGAAATTTGATAGCGAATGACTTGAAAATTGTGGCTTTTTGAAGAGCGTGGATTCATAGAAAATATTTGGCTCATAAGGCTACCAATAAATAGTGGCTCATATTATATTATGTTTTAAAAATCAATTCAGTTTATGAAGGATTGCTATTTATGAAATTATTATAAAAATGATGAAGGATAGTTTACTCTCTAAATTAGAATCAGTTAAAAAGTACTAATCTGAAGCAGTTTTCTGCAAATTTAAATAGCGCCGATTCGTTTACATCTAATCAGTAAGAATCTACTAATTCTATATGTAAGCATAACTGACTAAATCACTTAGTCACTATATCTAAAAAAGTAATTAGTAATGCTGCTACTTAATCAACTAGTTAATGTATTGCTAGTAACTATTTCAAATGGTAGTTTAAAAAAAAATCAAAACTGATGATGCTGATGAACATTACTATGACGGTTCATTATTACCAGTTTTTCCCACTGGATTTCACTCACACAATGTAAATTCATCTTTCCTGTTCAAATCAATTGATTCTCTTTAGAAACATTTTTTCATACAAGGGAGGAAATCTAATAAGTTTTTTCATAATTTGAGGTTATTTCTGTGTTTATCCACTGAATTTCTTTTTGTAAAATAAAAATTTTCAAGTGTTGAGGAGTACCAGGGCCATGACACCCTGAAATGGCATTTTATAACAACGGACATTTTACACTTTGTTTGGCCTAAGAATTAAGTTTTAAGGCTTTTAGATTTAAATGTTATCAAGTGTTTTTTGTGATGAACGAGAATAATAGGGTATACGTGCGTTGTTCTTGAGTGCAATTCTGGTTATGCGTGTTGCTCCGAAAAAGTTCAAGTTTACACCGTACCAAAAAAAAAAAAAAAAAAAAAATTGATTAGCAGTTCGAACTCAAAAGTTCATTGCCTCACTACCCGATTCGGGTAGTGTTTCTAGGTGGATATTTACTACCAGTGAGGGTCCACCACACCCACGATGGGCCAACAGCACGCAGTATTCCCGAACGGTCACCCATCCCAGTACTAACCGTGCCCAACGCTGCTTAACTTCAGTGATCTAACGACAGCTGGTGTTTTCAGCGTGGTATCGTACCAAATTACAAGAAAATAATAGACATCTGGCAAAGAGCTATTTTATTGAAATCAATTTATTGACGTTGCTATGAAAAAATTTGAAAACAGTTTGAAGTCGTTACAATTGTTCTTAAAGATCGCAATCTTTTTGTTGCACTTTGAAAATAATTGAAAAAAAAGTGTTGTGACATAAGAAAAAATATCATCGAAAATATGCAATTAAATATTTTTGTTTATTCGCAAGTTATTGGTAACATGAATTTTCACTTGATATTAATATAATAATTTGATCAAGTTCTTATAAAAAAATTTGAACACATTTTTGTTTCATTACAATTGTTTTTGAAGTTCGCAATCTTTTTTGTTCACTTTCAAAACAATTGACAAAAAAGTGTTGCACTATAAGACAAATTTAAAATTCCAACGAGATATTGTGTAAAAATATGCAATTAAACTGCTTTTTTGTTGTAAAAAACGAAAATTATTGCTAACATGAATTTTCAATTAATATTGATAAGAAAATTGATTAAAGTTGTAATCAAGAAATTTGAAAACATTTTTAATTTATCAGAACTGTTTTTGAAGATCGCAATTCTTTTGTTCACTTTGAAAATAATTGAAAAAAAGTACAAAAAACGCAAATCAATGATAACATGAATTTTTAGTTAATATTATTAAAACAATTGATTAAAGTTGTTATCAAAACATTTGAAAACATTTTAAATTCATTACAACTGTTTTTAAAGATCGCAATCTCTTTTGTTCATTTTGAGAATAATTGACAAAAAGAGCGTTGCACTATAAGAAAAATTTACATTTTATATTATTGGTAACATGAACGAAAATCAATGAAACTAAAGGTACTTTTTATCGCAATTCAAATTCAGTTCAATTATTAATTGAAGGGTTGCAGTACAGAACTAGATTGGCAACAAAATCAGAATTTTCCAGGAGAGACACATAAAATTCTGTAAAATCGAAATCATCATTTAAGGATAAAACAAAAGTTTACTCCCGAGGAGAAAATGAGTTTAGTTAGAAAATGTTAAGCAGTTTCAAGTTAATCATTTAAGAATTTGAAGTTGCAAATTTCACGGGGCTCGGAAAATATTTTTGGATAGTGACAAAAAATCTGTTCTTTAATTTAAAAAAAATCATAGAAACTTGCCTCTGAGATATAAGAACGCTGAATAAGAATAAAAAAGTTTTTTGAGAAATAAAACAATTTTTCATTAAAATTGAGAAACATTCGTTCGTTTTGACTTTAAAAGCTATTGGCGATGACATACAGTTAATCTTAACTGCGCGAACGCTCAGCTCTGAATTAATTGCTATAAGAGTTATCTTTTAATTGAATAGCTGCCATGTTCAGCTTGAGACTTGATTAAATCTTTTCCAATTTCCATAAAAATATCGTTTTACTCATCGAACATAAAACTGAATATTGACAAGCTTATTTTTTTCAAGAAAGTTCTAAACGTTTCTTAAAAAGGACGTAGGCGATGATTTTCAATTTGGTTTGGAAACTTTCAATGAATGCCGGGGAACAATAAGCAATTAAAAAATCCCGTCTGCAATCACCATTCGATTAAAGTTATATAGGCCTTTCCATGATTATTCAAGTTCTTTTAATTGTAATTATTTAAAAGCAAGAGATAAATATTTTTTTTCGAGGAGAGACTGATTTTTATAAAATAAGTGAAATGTATAATCATGAATTGTTCACTTTTGAATATACGTTCATTTAAATTATACTATAATTTTCCTGCAGATGGGAGGTTTGCAATTCAGTCAAAAAAAGTCGATTGGTGTTGATGTGCTTAAGTGTTTATATAAAATTTAATTATAAATTCAAGAATTTCGTCAAGTCTGCAGATAAAAATGAAGACCTAAAATACTATTAATTTAGCAGAAGAACTGAGATCCAATTATCTAAAATTATAAACAATAGAACATAATTACATTCTCAGAAATGGCTCAAAATGCGAAAACTTTTTTTTGACAACCCTCTGCTAACAGTATTTGCCATTGTTAATAGAGATCCACATATAAATAATAAAAATTTCAATAATTAATAAAGGAACGTGCTGCAAGTTTAATACACCAAAAATTCATTTAAATCGATAGAAGTCTGATTCCAACAAGCGTGTAATTATAGCACTACCAGCACATTCCAGTTTTCCGTTTCTAGGGAAAAAAGGAAACAACACATTGAGAGTAAAAGGAAATAGTAATTAACTACTTCCTAGCATGATTTCCCAGTACGATATATTCTTATATATGACAGATTTCCGCAAGCATTTATGTCTCTATCAACATTTTTTTCTCCATCTAGTTTACACGAAGATCTTTAAAATTATTACACAATAATACTTCCACAAGTATGAAAGATATAAAATACTACCAAGTTATGAGATACTGCAACAATTTTGTAACGGAATTCTCATAAGAATAATTATTTGAAAGAATCTATGTGTAACAGTCTCATTTTTGATTCTGAAGACATCATCTGAATAAGTGCGTCAATTTTAGAGGTAAAGTAAAAATAAAACATGAACAAAAAACATAAAGTTTCTAAAATGAAGTTTTCGTGAAAGTGCAGTCAACTGGATGAGAGAGTATTCAATGAAATCAGTTTGCAAGTACACAGAGAATTTACCCGATCTTTAGAAAAAGAACGACTTGATTTTTGAATATGTTTCTATACATTTTTCATTTAACAACAAAGTTGAAGACCAATAATAATGCTTCATTTCATGACCAGTTTTATAATGAAATTCACAGAGACTACTTTTCTTCAAATGGGTGCTGTTTTTGGTTACAAAATCGATTTCCGGTTACTTACCAATCATTTTAATAATAAGACTTTTCCAAAGAACAACATCTTTTCTTCATTAAATGAATTTAATAAATGAATACAAATTTTCGTCAATTTTTAACCAGAAGATTACGCTTTTCCAACGGAATCCATATAAAATTGCTTGGAAAAATAATTCACTTATGATAATTCATCAAAGACCAATAATTGTTTATTTTATTAACAAAATCACAGATTGACTACCTCTAATAAAATGGATGTCGTTGTTCTAATAGACATTCAATGACTCAGAAAGGAAATTCTTCATCGGGAAACTTTGTTAGGCGATAAAATTTTTTATTTATTTCAATAAATGTTATTAAAAAATACGCAATAAAGATTAAGAGAAGTGCTACATTTGAAAGCCCAAGCACTATAGCTAAAGCCGCCATAGACAATAAAATTCAAATTGTTTGAAGAAATGGTGGCATCCTCTTAAAAAATTTTGAAATCGCGAGTTTCTTAGTAACATTGCTTATAATAAAATAATTGTAGCTCATTGATGAGATGTCATTAAAAAGCTATATGGCCAGATTGTTTGGAGTTGATTTTTTTGGAAAGCCGAAATCTGATAGTTGAAAACTGATAAAAATCCGTCTTTGTTTATAAAATGAAAAATTATTGTTTCATTGATAAAGTCTCATATGAGAAGGCTTCTCACAAGTTGTTTGCAGTGATTTCCTTTGAAAGAAGCGAAATCTGCCAGTTGAAAATTGACAAAAATCTTTACTAGTTTATAAAAAGTATTTAATTAAATGACAAATGACTAATTTTCTGGCAAAATCTCCTGATAATTAGGGTCTTTTTTGAGTCATTGGCAGTCGACTGAGAGAAAAAAACTATATCCATTTGTTGAAAAGTAGTGAAGTTGTGAATTTGTTCATACAATTGTTTATGAAATGAAAAATGTTTCTTCTCTGATAAAGTCTCGTAAGAGAAGGATTTTCCGAAGGTATTTGAAGTTGATCATATTGAAAATAACGAAATCTGCCGGTTAGAAATTAATTAAAGTCTGTATTTGTTTATAAAATTCATCCAGTTAAATGAAAAACAATGTCACCTTATAATTTCTTCCAATAAATGAGATCCTTCCTAATACATTGTCTATCGTTTTCGTAGGAAAACTACATGCAATTCTTGACAAGTAGTCAAGTTATGAATTTGTTCAAGAATTTTTGTATGGAATAAGCCTTCATTGACGGTTAGTAAAGTATCATAAGCGAAGGGATTTCTGGAGCATTTTGATGTTGATTCTCATGAAGAAATCAATTCTGCTGGTTAAATTGACGAAAATTTGAATTATTTTATCAAATTAATTAAAATTATGAACAAATATTGTTATCTGACGAAATCTTCTAATAAATGAGGACCATTGTGAGTCAATCGCAATGAATTTCATGACAAGTGATAACATTTATTTATTTACAACTGGTCAAGTTGTAAATTTGTTTATAACATTGGTTATAAAGTGAATGTCATTATTGGTTGATAAAGTATCATAAGCAAAGGATTTTTCCGAGTTATTTAACATTTATCTCATTGAAATAATGAAATTTGCCATTTGAAAATTGATGAATATCTGTATTTGATCATCCAATTTCCTAGAACGTGAGAAATTTTTATTGAGTATTATCAAATCATACATATCATGTATCGTGGACAAATTCTGGATCAATTCTGTTGAAGGCATAAACTGTTCAGAGCGTGAATTGGTAAGATATGCATTTGTTTATAATCCTGACAATTTCTTTGCATTTTTTCGAATAAAAGACTGAGCATTTTTTGTACCTATATCTAAAAAAATGGAAAAGTAGAGTCTTCAAGTATTTTTAATCATGAAGTAGCACTTTCACACATGAATTTGTTAATATAAAGAAAAACCAAATTCTTTAAAAATATTTCAATATACTAAATACTATTGGCAAAAAGTCTCACACTGATATCATGGTGTTTTACATAAATATAGGTAGTTGCAAGAAATGGAATCGTTTATAAAAATTTTTTTATGGTTACTTTGTTCTTCATTAAAAAATCTAGAAAAAAAGATTAGAAAATCTACTGTCAAAAATCTCTTGAAAATTAGTTAGCTTTTTGATACAAAAAAATTCTTAAACCTGATCCAAATTGAAAGCTCTAGACCAGAAAGGCTTTTTTGTCCCACTGTGTGGTGCCCAAGTAGACTGCAGAGTCGAAAAAGAAGTTTAAGGCCAGCCGCTTGAACTCGAACGCTTTTTCTACTGGCCGATTTGAATTTTGTATCTGTGATTAATATTATAACGTGAAAAAACACGTTTTTCGAATGATCAAAGTGATCGTTTATTTTAAATTGCACAATACATTACTCTTTTAAAACTATCGAAAATGCCTGATCACTTTCCATTCACAAAATTGATACCTTAGAAGATGAATTTTAAACCCGCACCAAGAATGGAATAGTTATATTTTTAGTCTGAATAATTACTTTTCAACTGGAAAAAGGAATTTTGAACAACTTGAATTCAACCGAAAAGAGTATGAACTTTTTTAAAACACAAAAATAATTCTTTACCCAAAAAGATGAATTTTCAACAGAATACATCAATTTTCAACCAAATAGTTGAGTTTTCATCAAACAAGATTAATGTTTAAAAAAAAAAAAAAATATTGAACAAAATACGCGTATTATAAGGAAACCGTTGAACTTTGAAGACAAAAAGATGGATTATCTGCAAAAATGTTAAGTCATTACCAAATAGTTGAATTTTCCACAAAACCCAACAATTTTCCCGAAAACAATTGCATTATCAACAAAGCATGAATTTTTTACGGAAAAGACAAATTTCCATCAAAACAGTTTCATTTTCAACCAACGATATAAATTTTTAACAAAGAAGTTAATATTTAACTATAAAGTATAAATTCATACCAAATTTTCAAATACTGACACCCAAAAGAGGAATTTTCTACTACGAAACATACATTTTTGGCAAAAAAGTTACTCTACGACTAGATAGTTGGATTTTCAATTAAAATTATTATATTAAAATAATGCAACTTTTAACGAAGTAGTTGATTTTTTAATAGGAAAAGATGATGTTACAGAGAAGATCATTTCATACAAAAAAACATTAATTTTCAATGAAATACATTAATTTTTAGCCAATTAGTGGTCTTTTACCAAAAAGAAATAAATTTTTCGTTGAAAATCTCAATTTTTAACCTTGAATTGATTAGTTACATTTTCAGTTCGAAAAATTATTTCTCAACTAAAAAAGAATAAATTTACAACCGAATTTTCACTTTTCAAGCAAGCAGCTAAATTTTGAACTAAAATAATGAATCTTCATGGAAGAAAAAGAATTCTTAACCAAATAGCTGAATTATCAACTAAAATATATGAACATGCTGAGGTGAACAAAACAATTATTAGAGATCGAGAAACTTGAAAGATAATTCAGGATCTCGTGTCGAGGATCTCGAAACTTTTTCGTAGAGATTCTCGATCACCATCAAGTTTTGAGTTCATCTGAACATGTTTTAAAAATGTCTGAGCAATAAAAAATAATGTTGAACAAAGTAGTTCAATTTGCAACCAAAGAAACATTTGCATTGCTATCGGACATCTTTTTTTTATACATAGTTGCTTTCAGTTTTCTAGGTACTTTTTATTGAACCTAAGCATTTTTTTAAAGCAGAAAATTTTCTTGGGCGAAATATGCTGCTCTGGAGATTTTCCGCAGTTTTACCATCTTCACGACTACTTAGAAAATTTTCTTGGGTGTCAGATGGCGGTGGGGAGACTTGCAGTTTTGCCATCTTTACAAATACTTAGAAAATTTGCTTGGGGAAGAGATATTGATGGGAAGACTTGCCGCAGTTTGGCCATCTTTACAACTATTTGGACAATTTTCCTGGGCGAGAAATGCCGCTGAGACCTTGCCGCGGGTGAGGGGTGCCACAGATGTGACAATTAGTCCTGGGAGACTTGCCGCAGTTTTGCCACTTCGATATGGCCTTGAAAATTGTTCCCAAATGCGAGATGCCACTGGGAAGACTTGCCGTGTGTTGGAGATACCGCGGATGTGACAAATAGTCCTGGGAGGCTTGCCGCAATTTTTGCTGTTTTAATATGGACTTGGAAATATTCCTCGGATCAGAGATGCCGCTAGAAGGAAAATAAGTCCTGGCAGACTGGCCGCAGTTTGGCTATTCTTATTTGTACTTAAAAAATTGTTTAGAGGTGAAAGGTGTCACTGAAAGACTGGCCACTGGTGAGAAATGCCGCAAAAATGTCAATTTCACTCTGAGAAATGTCACGCGGGAGAGAAGCCGCTAGATGAAGATGCCTCAGATGAGACATGCCGCAGATGTAACATGCCACAATTGTGACATTCTGCAGGTGTGACTTGCCGCAGAGAGACTTGCTGCATGTGAGATGATGTGGATCCGTCCAGAAAGCCTTTTTTCCCCACTCTGTAGCCAGACGCCTAATCTCGAACGCTTGTTCTATTATATTGTATCTTTGCATAGCCAATTGCAATGGTAATCGTAATCGTAGCAAATATTAAGCTTAGTGAGGTTTTCCAATTGAAAATGGATTAAGCAGTTGTGGTGATATTGTCATTGTGTTAATTGGCCATTTTACGTTATCCTTTTTAATTTTATGCATTGTTCAGGGCCATAGGGAAATATCAGACCACAGTGGTTTTGTTATTCATATGTTGCCTCTAGAAATTTCATAATTAAAAAAATGTACACTTGGTCGGTGCCCAAAATTCATATGGATGGATTTTAGTCATCGATGGCTTAAAGTGTTCCTTTTTGACCCCACTTTATGGATTCGTGTGGCCTTTTAGAAAATCTCAATATGGCGGCCCAATATGGCGGCGAGAAACTACGAAAAAATCGAAAGGTCAAATCAAAAAGCTTGTAAAAAAAAGGATCATCGTTCGATTCCATTGATTAAGGTCGTAAACTGTTGCCAATTGACTTCCTTAAAAAATTAGTGTTGCAGGTTGATGAAATTCAATATGGCGGATCCAAGTGGGACGACTGAAAAATCTTTAAATTAAAATTCCCGACGCAATAAAATGGCTTCAATGTTCGAAATATTTTATTATTGTTTTCTCAATGAATAAACAATACTTATTTTAAATAAGACTATTTTTGTCGCCCGTTTTATTCTGGAAATTTTATAATTCGGGAATTCTAATCGGTCGGATATTCTTTGATCAGGCAATTTCCGGCTTACTTTATATTATTGCTTTTTTGGGAATTTTATTATGCATACTAATGTTATAGACAACCATTTTTCAAATATTTTCTTATATTTACACAAACATACAGTTGGACAATTTACTCTTTTCTTATAAGAGAAAATGTCATATATACGTCTTTGGCGCTCTTGCCAACATATCGAAATAGCATATGCACCATTCGAACGAATTTTGAATTCAAAGAAATTGTTCCTTTGAGTTTGTCCTTAAAATTCAAAGTGACTGTACCTTTGAAAGAAGTGAAAATTTGTTTGATTTTAAATAAAGTTGTGCAGTTGATTGGATCGAATATTCAGCAACTGATCCACTATGGGAAGATTCGGGGCATATAACACTCTGGTTATCATTACCCGCAATAAAAAAAAATCATGCCAATATGTCAATTCTATCAAAAATTACAGGGGAACCTGGAGAAAAAGAACCAGAAAATTTATACATTGAATTCGATATGAAAAGGTTCAAACTTGAAGTTGCATTTACAACTGAATAGTTGAAATTTCAACTGAATTGGTAGAATTTTTAACAAGATAATGGAATCTCAAACACACGTTTGAATTTTCGACCTACAAAAATTAATTTTCAACGAAACAGTCGAATCTTCAAACAGAAAATATTAAACTTCTACCAAAAACTGTCAGATTTTTCATCAAATAGTTGAATTTTCAAGAGAAGGAAGCAAATTTTCTAAAGCATAGTTGCATTTTCTGTTCAAAAGGACAATTTATTGAATTCTTAACAAAATAATTGAATTTGTAACTAAAACGATGAACCTCTTACAAAATCAAGATTTCCAGAGCTATGCAACTAATCAAGTCTATGTTTTTGATTTAGTTAAACAAGACCAATTCCTTACCGAGAGTATTGAAGCACAGTAAAATTTACACCGTAATTCATGACTTTCAGTCAATTGTGTTGGTTCCCGCCCAAATTAGGAACTGTTGGACGATAATTAATAGTACTCTCTTGTGAGATAGGCTCGTTCATTCTGACTGCCAACATTTCTTCTGGTGACATTATAGCCTGGAAAAGACCACCTTGATCTCTGCCTATCTTAATCACTTGGAATAAATGATTGAATATGGGACGAAGATAGCCATGGTCGAATCTTCCAATGATGAAACGGTCCCTCACTACCACAGGAATAGATCCTACTATCATACGAAAATCATTAGGTGCAGCTTCGTAAAATATATTTTCAGAAACACGCACGCCCGGATAAGAGATGCCGGTCGGAAGTCCCGAAATTCCGGGTTGATCGTGTTCGTTAGAACGTAAAATTCGTAAAACTGGTTGGCTTGTCGGAACTAACGACGTCGACCTTCCAGCATGACTTGTTCCGCGCATAGGCGCAATCACATGACTGCCGGGTGCAAGTGGCGTTCCTCCGACCATTCCGTATCTGCGTTCGTTTTCTGATCTGTTTTGGTCCTGCGAACTTGAACCTATGTGAAAAAAACGGATATTAATGCTTGAAGTATTAATAGGAAACGCGGAATTGAGGGCCCGGATTAAAGGAGTGCACATAACATTTTCTCTGGTGAAAACGAAGTCCCTTGGATGCTTTAAAAAAAGTGGAAATTTCAATTTTCAAACGCTATACCAGTGTAACAGGTCGCGTCAAAGAAATGTAGTTTTCCTAAAATAGATACTTTCCTATGTTAGACTAGAAAGGGGAAGTTGTCCTGGAATGTGACCCACCCCCTGCAGCCCCCGAGGGCTGTGTTATCTTTATTCGTCCCTCCGCTACGACTCACCTTTTTGTAGTAAAGGAACTGCATAGATTTACGGACCCATTGCAGATAGTAGAATTACTCGATTATTACTACTTAGGATCCCTAGACCGTCACATAAAATTTGGCGATTCATGCCAGAATCCCTTTGAATCGATACGTCATTCTTTTTGAATCTGAAAGAATCTAATTCCTACGAGAAGAACAGTGTGGTTAGGTTTTTCAATTTAACCATTCCACTGCCGCCCTCAAGTAAGTAGTCTGAATCAAGTAGGGCTACCAGTGATTCTTAGGAAAGAAGAGACCTCATTCTCCAAAGGAGACATCGTGGGAATTCATGAATTTCCCAGCCAGCTGTGAGAGGTAGGGAAACCAGCATCCAGCCAATGCCAGCATCCTCCCTCGCACCCTGCCAGCGGTTATCAACGACACCAGCTGCGTTTAACATATTGCGTAAGTTAGTTGACAACCCTTAAAATTTCTTTCTTAAAAAAACGTCACAAAAGCGGCATCCGCGTCACGAAATACACACCCGACATATCCAAACGATTGAAGCTTATTACGCATACACACAAATAATACGTACTGGTACACACTAACAGAAACTGACACTATCGGCGTATTTGAAAGAAAAAACTTACCGGAAAATCCGGTCGCGGAGCTAGAGGAGAAAAAAGGAAATAAAATTTGAATCAAAATGAACGAGAATAATCAGAAAACCATCCCAGACTCAATGCAAACGATATTGGACAGGCCATCATTGATAGAAAAGGGTATAAGAAAATTGAAATTTAGAAAATGGTAGAAAAGCGTGAGAAATAGCTACCGTAACCAAACACAATAATGTGATTGAGACCGAATACGGGTCTATACGCAAACGAGTAAATAAGATTAACTGTCGTTTAAGAAGTCATTAGAACCGTGGCAGTTTTGAAAGGTAGAGAAGACTTTGGAGTCGCAGACTTCATCACAATGGCAGAACGTGCAAAAGAAGGTTGCTCACAAGAAGAGTTATTATTAGATTTCATCATAGCGAAAAAAAATTACGGCACAAGCAAAACGGGCTATCAGATTTATCTCAATCAAAACCTACGAAGAACTTTTCAAAGCTCTTCGACAAAACGACCGAATAATTAGTTCATTTGAATTAAGTCGATCGAAACTTGAAGGAGTAAAACAAGCCCCTATGGAATCTGTCCAGAGTTACAAATTCAGATTTGGGCAATAATTCAATAAATTAAATTATGAAGTTCAAAGCGAGCATCTCAATAGCACGATCAGGCAATTAGCTTCCCAGGCAAAGGAAAATTCGGCTATTAGGGAATATATAATGGATCTGAAAGAGAAGATAGGAACGAAACCAAGGAAGAGCAAAAACCCTACAAAGCTTGCTGCCAAGGATGGATAGGTTAACAATATCCCAGCGTCCGAAACCAATGAACTCTAATCCAAATAAATATCCCTCATTAAAGAATCCACCAGAACACTGAATGCCTTTTCATCATAGATTACAGTTATTCTGCAGTTACTGTAAAAATGTAGGTCACCAGAAAGCCCAGTACTACACGGAAATACAAAATTTTCAAAAAGGACAAGCTACGACCCGACCACCGGAATGAGTGAACCAAATCCAGGTAGAAAACCTGTATAAAAGAGTATTTCAAGAAGAGAGAAGTAAACGAGCAGGAGACACTGGGCACAGTCTGCTATCTGTGGACGGCTCCATTCAATTAGAAGACAAGAACCAGGGGACAAGCACAGTTATTAGTAGACAGTAAAGCCTCACTTCAACTTGATCAAGGGAAAAATGCTCATGGAAAATCAACCACGTAAACAAGAAGTAACACAATTTTCTATGGAAATGAAAAGCACTAGACAGGAGAAGTAACCTTACTTTAATTTCAGGGCAAGGAACATACTTCTATAGTTATTCCTAACGATTTTCCGTTACCTGAAGACGGAGTTACCGAAGTCCCATTTTTGTATTCTCACTCATTTAATTTATCCAACAAGACCTTTTAGCTAGACGATGAAGTGCACCCATTAGAGAGTAACGGAACCGCTATTTTTTTACCGGATCGGCGACTCACGGATTCTCATTCCCATCAGCAACGAAACTAAAGAAGGGATACGATTGTCAGATGATGACATGAAATTGAAATTTATCAGTAATCTCCCAGAACGCAAAGAACAAATAAATTATATTACAATGGAGAAGCTGAAAGCAAGGTTGAAGTTATTACAGGAAAACCTAAGATTACACCATGTTGAATGATCGCACAGAGGCGTGATTAAAACAAATTACAACTTCTTCTTAGGATATTTTCATACTACCGGGTGATTATCTATCTAGTCGAAACTAAGCTTCCCAAAAAATTATACTGACAGGCGAAAATATAATCAAGTCACGTCAGTCTCGACATCCAGAATGTCATCGCGAAGAAATTCGCAACCAAGTAAACAAAATGTTTAAAGAAATATTGTAGCTGAATCAAACTCACCCTTCAACTAACTCCTCTGGGTGGTCCCAAAATAGAGAGGTTTCTCAGGGAAGATTAAGTGGAGACTAGTCGCCGATTTTAGGAAGCTAAACGAAAAAACTGATAAAGGCGCGTATCCACTTCCGGTGATCCACGATATCTTCTTACACCTGGAAGAAGCCAAATTCTTTTTGGCTTTCAATCTGAGATCCGGTTTTCATCAAATCCCAATTGATGATGATTTTAAAACCTGCATTGCTTTTTCGACGTTAGAAAGCCATTCTCACTTCAATCGTATACCGATGGGTTCAAAAAATGCTTCAGCAACTTTCCAAAGAATGATAGATACAGCACTGAAAGGTCCGATCGGGAAGATTCGCCTTGCCTATCTGGATGACATTGTCGTGTTTGGTGGAACACTACAAGAGCATAACAAAAACATAGTCACATTCTTTGAACGTCTACGTGCGACTGGGTTGAAATTGCAGCCTGATAAGTGCAAGTTTTCAAGACCAGAACTTGATTATCTGTGGCACTTCATAACAAAAGATGGAGTAAAACCTAACCCGAATAAAGTATCAACGGTTCCTAATTTTCAAAGACCATTAAACAGAAAAGAAGTAATGTCCTTTTTGGGATTATCTGGATATCACCGCAAATTTATTGAAAATTATTCCACTATATCCAAGTCATTGGCGGAATTGAGCGAAAATGATCAACGTTTTGAATGCACTTCAGCTTGTGAGCGAAACTTTCTGGAATTGAAAGATTGTCTGTGCTCCTCACCCTTACTAAATACCCAGATTACAGTGAAACATTTACATTGGCCACAGATACTAGCAGTACAGGCTTAGGAGCAATTTTATCTGAAAGAGGATATCCTGTTTGTCTTATTTCAAAAACTTTAAACGCACCAGAGTTAAATTACAACACCCCAGAGTAGGAACTTTCAGCGATTGTATACGGAATCAGACGACTACGTCAATACTTCTTGGGAAGGAAATTTATAATTCAGATGGATCATCAAACATCAAAGTGGCTCTCCAATGCAAAGGATCCTTGGTCAAGATTGTTAAGCTGAAAACTACACTTGGGTGGATATATGTAAGTGATTCAGTACAAAAAAGGTAAGGACAATACTGCAGCTGATGAGCTCTCACAAATACATGCAATCCATCAACTGGACGAAGTTTCAGGAAACTAACCCGCAAACGCAGAGGTCAATACTGAAGAAAATAACCCGAAATCCGATAATGAGATTACTAATGATAATAATGAATCAAAAATAGGGGAGATCTACATTAACCCAGGAACTGTGATAGATCACAGACCGAGCAAGCTGAAAATCAAACCTGTATCAGGTAGAATTAACTGGATTAAAGTCAGTAAGAAGAATATGTTCTCATTCTTACGAGTACAACTGACAGATTACGACGAAGAAGCTTGGATGAAATTAATGTACACTAAAGTAAAAGACTTCGTAACTCACTCTGTGAGCGATCAGACAAACTATAAATGAGGAAGAATAGCAAGATTTATTGAGAGAAGCACACGGAAACGTAGTGACCGGCCACTTTGGCCATCCGAAGCTTACGTGAGCAAACTTCTTGGGAGGACATAAAAAAGGATGCAATTGACTTCATTAAGAAATGTAAAACTTGCTTACAGGAAAAACTGACCCGAATACGACCCAATGTAGAAGCCGTAATTGCAGAAATGCCGAAGGAGTCAAACGAAAAAATCGCAATTGACATAGTTGGACCATTGGGTGTAAAGCAATGCGGAAATAATTACATCCTACCCATCCAGGACGTTCTCACTAAATGTATAATTCTGATTCCGTTGAAGGAGACAACGTGCGATACTATACTTTCTGATTCTTTAGATGACTCATCTACATTTCATGTGCCCAAAACACATAATGACAGATCAAGGTGCGAATTACATATTAGAAATTGTCTACAACTTCAAGAATTTATTCAGAATGAAGCAGATTAAGATCACAGCTTTCCTTCCACGAAACAATGGAGCCTTCGAGAGAACCCACGGAACAATTAAAGAATTACTGAAAGCATACATGTCAGATAATGAAACTGAACGGAATCAGAATCATGATCTAGCATGCTTATCTTTCAATACAGCTGTCCACGAGAGCACAGGCCTGACACCGTTTGAGATGACCTTAAGCAGAAAAGCCAATTCACCGTCAAAACTAGCTGCCACGAGCTCATTAGCAGATCAGACAATATTATACATATGGAAGAGGCGTCACCAAGAGTATCTCGTGAGAGGGAAATCTGATATAAGAAGGACGCAGGAGCGTCTTAAACGTCAATATGACGCTGGACTTGTACGCACCAACCGTATATTGATACCCGACGATTATGTTTTTTTACACAACGACAGTAAAGCCACTGAGATGGATAGGAAATGGTTGGGCCCTTACACTATTGTCGAGAGAATCAATTAAACTAATTATGAAATTGAATTGTTAACATACATAACTTTAGCTAGCAATCAGGGTTACATTCTAAGACCCAGAAACGAACTCTCGCTAAATGCTAACTATAACGGCGAAAGTGAAGATTTTGTGATTAGCGAGGCAAATCTGATCCGATGAAGCGAAAACTGCGTGCTCAACTCCAAGTCTATTATGATTAAATTAGAGAAGACATTAAAATTTGCAAAACATACTAGCTACAGAAAAATATAACAAAAGAATTGTCTTCAGTTGAGCCTGATCTTTTAAAAGATCACCTGTTATCATTGCGAAAATAAATCAGTTCCGAAACCTTAACTGATTCTAGTCAAACACTAGATGGAATAGAAAATGGGTTGAATAGAATCAAGGCCGACAGACGTACTTGAACATCGACCGAAAAAGCGCATTATACGTTTACCCATCTAAGCTATCTCACAGTGATAACTATTGTTTTGTTTGCTCAATATGAATATTACGAACAACAACTACAACAACTACGAACAACGTAACAAGCAATGTAACAACGTCACACATATAGTCATCATAGTATCTCACCACCACACATAGTATCCTCCTGTATCAGGAATTGATTGTAATATAAAATCCACGGAACCATTAGTAGAAAATCGCATGGTAAAGCTAAGGCGTAAAAATTAGGTTTCTCTAAATGTAAGTAAGAACAATTTAGCATTCGGAGCGTGACATGTTGCCTAAAAGGAATGTGGTTTTCCTAAAATATAAACTTTACTATGATAGACCAGGAAGGAAAAGTCGTCCTTGAATGGGACCTACCCTGTCTATGTAACTCACCTTTTCTATATGAAAAAACAGCATGGATTCATGGACACATCTCATAGAGTTTAATTAATTGTTTATTATTACTTAGAGTTCCCAGAACGTCACACCAGATTGCTAAATTTTATCAGAAAGTTTTGTAAACTTTTCAATATTATTTTCTGTGGTTGCTCTTTAGACTGTCATTTGACTAATGAAGTAGTCAAATTTTCCAAATGTTTGTTTAGTTGAATATTATTAATGTTTTTGACGCCAGCCATAAATTTTACTTTCATGTCTTCTAGCTTTTCTTTCATCAAGGAATTTTAAGCAGGCAAAAACTTTTCGCTACAAAAATTCGGTCAAGTTTTCAAGTTACTGTAGGCTCCGGGGCTCACTGCCATGATGCGGTGCAATGTCTCTATGGGAAGTTTTTTCTTATAAGAATTCGTATTCATTCAATAATTAATTTGTACAAAAATTATAGAATTTTTTCTTTCTACGCATGATATAGCTAGAGGCCTAATAGTTCTGCATACTATTTTAGTTCTGCATAAGTTAATTCAATAAAATGTCTTCATTCCGAAACAAGTTTTGAAATTTCAAAGTTCGCACCCACGTGCTCTCGTCTATCTTGTTTTTTGGCTTGAATGGCTAGAGGTATATTTTCTATTTGAATATCAATATAAAAATCTGTACTTGCTTATTTAATCCCTTTTTAGCAAGCATAATATATTCAGCTCAGTCTCGAAAACTGTTTGAACTTAGATGGGTAATGTCCAGAGAAGAAGTAAGGACCAACTTTCCTATTTTAGTTGAAAAATATTTTTAGATGAAGTGAAAAACTGTGTGCATAGATTTTTTCACACAAAG